>RXON01002747.1:0-33412 GCA_009667805.1 Leptobrachium leishanense | reverse complement strand
TTCATTGATACCTCCTCTAGGTGGCGCCATAGATACAGGCTTCTTTTGTAAAATTTAATTTGTAAAAAATTGCAACCAACTAATTTGGAATATGGGAATCTGCGATATTTTGGCAGTTTCCGATATCTGGGATCACAATTTATTTAGGGTTCCTATCACTGCTTGTTTTATGATGAAGGTTAGAGTTACAGATTCTGTTTAATGATATGGGTTACCACTTCTTTAAATTCCAATTTAGTCGGATTATAAATCTTATCATTTGAGATATTTATATATTTGAAGATTAATTCGGTTCCAACATCAAGCATCCTCTGATCAATCCAAATTGCCAAATATCACTGGGATCAAACCGAATCGCACAAATCATTCTGCGCACCAGTTTCATTCTGTGCCATGATCCAACATAAAAACGTTTAATGCAGCAAATCTGCGGGCAGTTTTTGTATTCAATTCCAAATGCATATAAACCACATTATGTCTCTCTGTGTCACAGGCCGGCGTCATTATGATGCCTGGAGTACAGAGGTTACGTCTAGCTGTGACATTACTGGGTAAAGAAGAAATATCCAGCGGGAATGAATGATCAGTGATTCGATATAAAAGGATAATAAAATCGCTGAGGATTGCTCAATTCAGGGTTACAGGAAGAAGAAAAAAAATCAAATAAAAAAAAAAATCTGAGATTGTGGTGAAATGGAACATCTGAATGATGCTGTACTCACCTGCAGCTCCTGCACCGACACAGTCTGGTGTCCGATCTCCCGCACAGAGATTCTTTTACTCCTTGAGAGTGCAGACACTCTGGACACATTGAGAGTGATAAGGGTTCGTTTTGTGACAGCAGAATGTAGAAGTCCAGGCAGATTGAGGTCAGGCTACAGTGCTGTGATTGTCACGGGGACCCAGGGGATGCGGCGCCTGGCAGCAGCTTCCTCGCTGCTCGCTGGCCAGGCGCCGAATGTAAGCGCTTCCGGCCCGCTCACGTGGGACGCCAAGGGGCGGGGCCTGGCGCTGTGACGCGGACCCGCCGGGTTTAAAACCCAGTCTCTCCCATACACCGGTGCCCTGACGTGGTATTCACCTCCCGCAGAGCTCTTGTGTGATTTTTCTATCTCCTGTGTAACCCTTGTATGACCCTTGGCATTGGCAAACGAACCTCCTGTGTATGACCCTTGGCATTGGCAAACGAACCCTCCTGTGTATGACCCTTGCATTGGCAAACGAACCCTCTGTGTATGACCCTTGGCATTGGCAAACGAACCCTCCTGTGTATGACCCTTGGCATTGGCAAACGAACCCTCCTGTGTATGACCCTTGGCATTGGCAAACGAACCCTCCTGTGTATGACCCTTGGCATTGGCAAACGAACCCTCCTGTGTATGACTCCTGGCATTGGCATTTACTCTGCTCTAGGTTCTGCCCTTAACGTTGGTACCGAGGTCAGTCTATGTGGCATCCTAAGCACACATCAGACTACCTCTGCTATTACTAAAGTCCTAGGGAGGACTTGTGATCTGGTCTGTACCCCTGTCTGGTATTTCCCTTTCTTTGTCTGTTACCTGTTTCGTTGCCTTATAGCTTTGCCGACCATTCAAGGATCGGAAGAGTAGAAAGGGAGCTGCATAAAGAGATTATATCTTAGTAGTCAGAAAGATTCGTGACATACTCTATTCCATACCTCTCTGTGGTGTTACCCCTTGTTTATATATTGTCTGGTTATTGTCTGTTTAGTATCGCCGACCATTCAAGGATCGGAAGGGTAGAGAGCGGTCTGCGTAAAGGGACCACACTTTGGTAATCAGGGGGATCCGTGACATTACGTCAGGGCCAATGGATCCCGCAGACCTCTCTAACCAGCTGGCACGTATCGCAGCCAGACAAGAGGAACAGGACCATAGGATGGACCAGATTTCTCTCGCTCTGCAAACCCTGCTAAATCGGTCCAATACAGGTACCACAAACCCTCCAGATCCAGTGTTACCTAGGGTCAGTCCGGTCTCCCCTGAAGGACATAGGCTTAGTATGAAGGCACCCCTACGCTATGATGGTACACCAAGCCTATGTCGGGGGTTTTTGACTCAACTCGAGATTCTGTTTGAGAACAATCCAGGTTCTTGTATGTCTGATAAAGCCAAAGTAGGATATCTGATTAATCATTTAACAGAAAAAGCTTTATTGTGGGCTACGCCGTTGTGGGAAAATAAGAAACCCATCATTTATGACTATGAGGGTTTTACCTCTGAGTTAAAACGTACCTTTGATCCCTCTAGAAGGGCTACCAATGCGGGTAGGTCCTTGTTTCATATCAAACAAGGTAATAAGAGGGTTGCCGATTATGCCATAGAGTTTAAGACTTTGGTTTCTGAAGTACTTTGGGCCGAACGACGTTTTAACCTTAGCCTTTACCGAAGGCTTGAACGAGGCTTTTATGTTTGAACTGGCTCCCTTAAAATTACCAGAAAGTCTGGACCACCTGATAGATTTCTGTATAGCCATGGACGATCAAATCAGGGAAAGGAGACACACCAGAGATAGACCCAGAAGGGTCTTGCCTCCTTTACCCTCGTTACCCAGACACCCCAGTACATCAGGTGGTTCGGAGAATGAAAAAACAGATTTACCGGTCGTTGAACCCATGCAAATAGGGAGGACAGGTATTTCAGAAGCAGAAAAAGCTCACAGAAAAGAAAAGGGCTCTGCTTTTATTGTGCAGGGGCAGATCACTTCCGCCTTCGATGTCCTCAGAGACCCAGGGTTGGCAGGTTGAACATAGCAGAGTGGGATTCAGAACAGGAGACACCCAGGTTGTCGGTTCTTTATGTGTGCCTCCTTTGTGGATAATGAAAAAAAAAATCCAGGATTCTGTTACCGGTCTCCCTAACCTGGGAGGGGGTTCACCTCAAGACTGAGGCGTTTTTGGACTCTGGGGCCTCAGGCAATTTTATGGATAAGAATTTTGCTGCCAAAAAACCTCATACCACTGGTTCTCAGGGAAAGGCCTCTAAGGGTGGAGGCCATAGATGGTAACCCCCTGGCATGTCCTCATATCACTCACGATACAGTCGATGTATGTATGAGAATAGGAGTTTTGCACCAGGAGACTATAAGATTTCAAATCATTGAATCACCCTCATGTCCTGTCGTCCTTGGGTTTCCATGGCTAACAGAGCACAACCCAGTAGTCGATTGGGTCCAGAGAGACATAAAATGTTGGGGTCAGAGTTGTCAGTCTAAGTGCCTAGGCACAGTTAATGTGATTGGTAGCCTCAATATTGCCACAGCCCCTCCTTTGTCCACAGAGGTCCCTGAATGTTACCTGGCATTAAAGGAGGTGTTCTCTAAAGCCAGGACTGAGGTTCTACCACCACATCGTCCATATGACTGTGCCATTGACTTGCTCCCCGGTACGATGCCTCCTAGGGGTCACGTATACCCTTTGTCGCAAAGGGAGAACGACATTATGGAGGAATATATAAGGGAGAATCTGGAACGAGGATTCATTAGACGGTCCTCCTCTCCAGCAGGAGCAGGTTTCTTTTTTGTCTCCAAGAAAGAGGGAGATCTGCGACCTTGCATCGACTATAGGGGTTTAAATAGGATCACTATAAGAAATGCATATCCCATACCCCTCATAACAGAATTGTTTGACCGATTAAAAGGGGCTCGTGTCTATACTAAGCTTGATTTACGCGGAGCGTACAACCTGGTCAGGGTTAAGAAGGGAGACGAATGGAAAACGGCTTTTAATACACGTAGCGGGCATTACGAATACCTGGTGATGCCTTTTGGGTTGTGTAATGCGCCAGCCGTCTTTCAGGACCTTATAAATGACACTCTAAGGGAATTTCTGCAAGAATTCGTCATAGTATATCTGGATGATATCCTGATATACTCTCCTGATGTGGACACTCATCATGTCCACGTCAAACAAGTGTTGAAAAAACTATTGAAGGCTGGATTGTACTGTAAGCTAGAAAAATGTCTATTCGACATAGTAACTGTGCAATTCCTTGGTTATATTATAACTCCTGGGGGGTTTCAAATGGATCCTAAGAAGCTCTCAGCTATTCTTGACTGGCCTTTACCCCAAGGACTTAAAGCCATTCAGAGGTTTCTGGGGTTCACGAACTATTACAGAAGGTTCATTAAAGATTTTTCGGCCTTGGTGGCCCCCTCACGGCTATGACAAAGAAAGGGGTGGGAAATCAGAAATGGACACCTCAAGCCACTCAAGCCTTTGAGACACTAAAGCAAGCCTTTACTACTGCCCCTGTTCTCCGGCATCCAGATCCGGCTCTGCCTTTCCAATTAGAAGTTGACGCCTCCGAACTAGGTCTTGGTGCAGTCTTGTCCCAAAGGGAGGCTCCTGACAAACCCTTGCATCCATGCGGCTTCTATTCTCGAAAGTTGTCCCCGGCAGAGAAGAACTATGACATTGGAAATAGAGAATTGTTAGCAGTCATCGCAGCCTTGGCCGAATGGAGATACTTATTAGAAGGGTCTAAGGACCCCATTGTTATCATAACCGACCATAAGAATCTCACGTACATTGGAGATGCCAAACGTTTAAACTCCAGACAAGCGAGATGGTCATTGTTTCTTTCAAGTTTTAATTACGTACTTACCTATAGACCTGGGTCCAGAAACATTAAAGCAGACGCATTGTCGAGACAGTATGAGTCTTATGAACATAATATCCAAGATCAGCATCCCATTGTACCCCAGGAGAGGATTATAGCCGCTACCACGATTAGTGTTTCGTCTCCTCTAATGAAAAGGTTGCAGACCGTCCAGGGTGCAGCTCCTGGGGAAAACCTCCTGCGAAACTCTTTGTACCTGAGAACGAAAGAGAAGAGAGTACTCAACATCTATCATGACAATAAAACTTCCGGGCATATGGGTATCACCAAGACTGTGTCTAGTATCAGTAAACTCCTCTGGTGGCCCACGTTGCGCCGAGATGTCAAAGATTACATTGCCGTGTGCGAAGTGTGCACAAGGCAGAAAAGTCCCAAAACAGCACCCATTGGCTTACTCCAGCCTTTGCCGATCCCCGAACGACCCTGGTCACATGTAGCCATGGATTTTATAGTAGAGCTACCTGAGTCAAGAGGGAATACAGTGATACTTACGATCATAGATCGATTTTCCAAGATGGGTCACTATGTTCCTCTTCAGAAACTACCTTCGGCAGCTGAACTGGTGCCCATATTCATTGCCAATGTGGTCCGCATTCACGGTGTCCCTCGGGAGATAGTCTCTGATAGGGGGACCCAATTCATCTCCGGATTCTGGAGAGGTTTTGTAAGAACGTGGGAATAGACCTCTCTTTCTCTTCGGCCTATCACCCCCAGACCAATGGAGCAGCAGAACGAGCAAACCAAAACGTAGAGAAATATCTCAGGTGCTTCATCTCAGAACAACAGGATAACTGGTCAGATCTGCTACCATGGGCAGAATATGCTATTAACAGCGCAGAGAGTGAATCCACAGGTCATTCTCCTTTCTTCACTGTTTATGGCTTTGATCCTCCCGTGCTCCCCGCCACGTTTCCTGATACCACGATTCCTGCTTTAGATAAACAACTGGCATCATTGAAAGAGACTTGGGGAAAGTGAGACGGGCACTGGAGGAAAGTAGTGCCATCCAGAAAACTAAGGCCGACAGACACAGGAGGCAGGCACCCGTGTATCAAGTTGGGGACAGGGTTTGGCTGTCTTCACGTAATATCAAGCTCTTAGTGCCTTCCATGAAGTTGGCTCCTAGGTATATCGGCCCCTATAAGATTCTACGGCGACTCAACCCTGTCTCCTATGCTTTGGCGTTACCCCCCCATTTTAAAATACACAATGTGTTCCATGTAAACCTTTCTGAAGCCGCTGTTATGTAACCGGTACACCAAAGTCCATGCTCCACCGCCTCCTGTCTCTGTGGAGGGCGAGGAGGAATTCGAAGTTAAGGCCATTCTGGGTGCCAGGCTGTCTAGGGGGTCCTTGCAGTATTTGGTCGATTGGGTGGGGTACGGTCCAGAGGATCGTTCTTGGGTACCGGCTGCGGAAGTCCATGCTCCTAGGCTAGTGAAGGCCTTCTATTTGGCGCACCCCCGTGCCCCTGGGGTCGTCCAGTGGCCGCCCTGGAGGGGGGGTTCTGTCACGGGACCAGGGGATGCGGCGCCTGGCAGCAGCTTCCTCGCTGCTCGCTGGCCAGGCGCCGAATGTAAGCGCTTCCGGGCCCGCTCACGTGGGACGCCAAGGGGCGGGGCCTGGCGCTGTGACGCGGACCCGCCGGGTTTAAAACCCAGTCTCTCCCATACACCGGTGCCCTGACGTGGTATTCACCTCCCGCAGAGCTCTTGTGTGATTTTGGCTATCTCCTGTGTTAACCCTGTGTATGACCCTTGGCATTGGCAAACGAACCCTCCTGTGTATGACCCTTGGCATTGGCAAACGAACCCTCCTGTGTATGACCCTTGGCATTGGCAAACGAACCCTCCTGTGTATGACCCTTGGCATTGGCAAACGAACCCTCCTGTGTATGACCCTTGGCATTGGCAAACGAACCCTCCTGTGTATGACCCTTGCATTGGCAAACGAACCCTCCTGTGTATGACCCTTGGCATTGGCAAACGAACCCTCCTGTGTATGACTCCTGGCATTGGCATTTACTCTGCTCTAGGTTCTGCCCTTAACGTTGGTACCGAGGTCAGTCTATGTGGCATCCTAAGCACACATCAGACTACCTCTGCTATTACTAAAGTCCTAGGGAGGACTTGTGATCTGGTCTGTACCCCTGTCTGGTATTTCCCTTTCTTTGTCTGTTACCTGTTTCGTTGCCTTTATAGCTTTGCCGACCATTCAAGGATCGGAAGAGTAGAAAGGGAGCTGCATAAAGAGATTTATATCTTAGTAGTCAGAAAGATTCGTGACAATACTCTATTCCATACCTCTGTCTGGTGTTACCCCTTGTATATATTGTCTGGTTATTTGTCTGTTTAGTATCGCCGACCATTCAAGGATCGGAAGGGTAGAGAGCGGTCTGCGTAAAGGGACCACACTTTTGGTAATCAGGGGGATCCGTGACATGTATCCTGTAGGCTAGGGTCAGACTGTGCAGTTCGAGCACGCGCGTGCAGGCGCACTAATCACGGCCGAAGTAGCAGCACATGACGGCAATGACGGCCAATATACGCAGTACCGTGCGTACAAAAGTGCGCCCACGCCACGAACCGCAATGAACGCATTTTTTTCGCAACAACGTGATACCACTAGTACTGACGTACAGAGTGCGCTGCGGCCGCATAGCAGCGTGTGTGCGTGATTAGGGACGTCAGACGCTGCTATTGTGCGGCGTACATCACGTCCAAACAGCAAAGTTTCCTGCAGTTTGTTGGAGCGTACCTGCGACCGTGAACATGGCTGCTGGACCTGAGATGGACGTGGAGAGGCTGATAAGCGCTGTGGGTGAGCATCCCGAGATCTGGGACACGGCCTGCGACCGGTACAAGATAAAGTGAAGAAGGCCAGCGCATGGGTCGTGGTGCTCCCGTGTGGTGTACCCGGAGTACGATACGTGGTCCGAGAAAGAACAGCACATCCAGAGTGAGTATAATATTATTTAATTCATAATCCCATACCTGTAAATCACAATAATAACAATAAAAAAAAATATGTAATCCTAGAGGTGAAATCTCAAATGCTCCCCAGCTGCCAGGGCACCTGACCTGCATCACTGGTCAAATAATTAGATAGAGCATCCGATACCTGTTGCTGTATCTATTCACCGCTATGATGTCATCGTTCACATCATCCTCAAGACCGACAACTGTGAGGGTATCGTCAAAATTAAAACCATCCCTGGCCCGCACATAGTTATGTAGAATGCAACAGCATTTCACAATGTTCACACAGAAATCAACCTGTACATCCAGCGGTCTATTAAAATCCTCCACTTGTTTGTCAGTATGCCAAGGTACACTCGACATACCGTCTCGCCCGCGACAGCCTATAATTAAACACCCGCTTCTTCACATTCAGGTGTGTCCCTGAGTAGGGCCTTAGGAGGTGTGTGGATAGTCCGAATGCTTCATCACCACGAAGGCATAGGGGACTGCCACGTCACTGCCAGGCAATGGTGCGGCTCTGGGGATGTTCAGGGTCCCACTCTCAATTTCATTCCACAGTGTGGAGTTCCTGAACAGTGTGGAGTCAGAGTCTTTGCCGTATGAACCGACATCCACATAGACGAAACTATAGTTGGCATCTGACACCGCCAGTAGGCCCATAGAAAAGTAATGTTTATAATTCTGATACAGTGAGCCACTGTGCGGTGGCTTCACTATGCGGACATGTTTGCCATCCACGGCTCCCAGGCAGTTTGGAAAGTTGGCTCTCTCCCAGAATCCTGCTGCAATTTCTACACATGCCTTGTGTGTCGGCTTTGGCAAACATTGGTCCTTCATGGTCTCCCATATGGTTTGGCACACTTGTGGACGATCTCACCAGCTGTTGATCTGCCAACGCGGAAGTTATAATGCAGATCCTTCAAACTGCATCCACTAGCGAGATACCTAGAAGACAAAACAAGAATGTTTGAATATGATCACATACCATGAACACAAGCTAATGTCACACTCATCATGTTTTGCAGCACAAGAGGCGATGAACAAATGGCGCACAGTACGCGACAACTTATATGTGTGCAGAAGAAGCAAGCCATGGCTGCGCGCTCTGGAGCTGGTGGAAAAGGTCCGTGGATACATCTATGCTGAGCAACTGCGTTCCTCCGAAGGACCCAGGAGCCGCGCAGTACCGTCAGCAGCATGGACCAGCCATCGACCTCCGGCTCACAGGTCCAACACACGGTGCCAGGAGGTTCTGGCAGCTGCCAGGAGGAGGAGAACCAGGGTGTTGCAGAGTCCCAACTAGAGGAGGATTCGGAGACACAACAGGTGGCAGGTACCGCAACAACAGTCAGCACCAGACCTGCACAGAGAAGGGCACCAGCTACAGACCTGGAGCAGGCCATGGTTACCTTCATGGAGGCTCAAACGAACCATCCACACCAACGCTGCATGCTTGCGGACTCCGTGGACATGTCGTTCTTTAGTGCCTGTATGCTCCTCCTCAACAGGATGAGCGAGGCTGAGAAGATGGAGTACCGGCACAGATCTATGGCAATATTGGAGGACATCCTTTCCCGTCCCCATCACGCAGCCGCTTACTATGCTGTGCCACAATCCACCAATGCCAGTGGATCTTCCCTCCCCAGTCAGGTGCTGTCCACCCACCCAGCCATGCCCCCTGGAGCCAGGCCACACACAGAGTCG
Organism: Leptobrachium leishanense; assembly: GCA_009667805.1. Taxonomy (NCBI): domain Eukaryota; kingdom Metazoa; phylum Chordata; class Amphibia; order Anura; family Megophryidae; genus Leptobrachium; species Leptobrachium leishanense. The sequence continues at coordinate 24,087 of RXON01002747.1, read as the reverse complement.
GGGTCCAGCTCTAGCCACACCACCGGCCCTCATGACCCAGATGCTCGGCGGTATCATGATCTGTGATACAGGTCATGAATATGTTTTATTTTTGTTTGTCATGTATTATTTGGTTTAACGTTTTATATATCCTGACCTTCAGTTTACAATTTTTAATATATGTCGAGAATATATTACTGTTATTTTATTTCATGATTCATATTATATTATTATTTTGGTCTACATTGTTGTCGGAGTCATTTATGATTATGTACGTGTGATGTGATGCCTGTGTGTGTATGCATGTGACAGTGGGCATGTGACTACAGACATGATGCACTCATGTCAGGTGACTGGCAGCGATGTCATGTATACAGGTGTTTGACAGTACGTACCGCAAAGTGATGACCAGCATCTCCTCCGGTGGTATGGCGGCCCGCATGTTGGTGTCCCTCTGGTCAGTGGCTCGCGTACCCGCAACAACAGTTCATCAAAGGAGGCGATGGACATCCGCATGTAGTTGAAAAACTTCACGGGGTCCCTCTCTCGCAGTGGCCTGTACAGCGTCACAAAGTGTCCATGCGTGGGTCTGGCAGCGTTGATTTCATGAACCCAGGTCGCCGCTTTCTCTTCCTCTTGAGGTACAGGTACCCCATCGCAGCAAACACAAAGACATGTGCAGGATCCATCTTTGGAAAACGCCTCCATCTCAAAAATGGCTTTTTATACCCTTACCCTTATTTTTACATTTATCAATTGATTAGATTCATCGGATTTTTCTCTTTTTTTTACAGCTCCGTCATGAAATACGTCCAGAATTGCGCATCATCTGGCCGCGTAAGCGTATTCCGTGAAAAAATGCGTTCGCACGCAACGACGTACGTTTTGACGCTGGCCGTCAGAAATGCGTTCGTCTAACCCTGGCCGTAGAGAGATGGGAGGTATTTAGAATCTGACACATTTGCTTAATTTCCAGTTCTATCACAAAGGACCATAAATGACTGGGTGTCACTGATAAAACTTGTCACCCATTCACCAATAAGGATGAGCCGAACACTCCCCGAGTTCGGTCGAGCCCGAACCCGAACTTCCCATTTGTTCGGATCCGAACCCCCTGCAAGTCAATGGGGCTGAAAATTCGGGTTTTTTTAGAGTGCCCTCCAAGAGGCATAATATACTACATTTTGCCATAAAAGGTGTATGGGGGTCTGGGTAGTGCCCTGGGGGACAGGAAAACAAGGACAAAACGTAAAAAAAAAAAACGGTTTTTAAAGGGACAGTGAGTTTTCCATGAAATAAGCGTTAAAAATAAAAATAAAAAAATTCCTTCAAATATCGTGCCTAGGAGGTCCCCATAACCTGCCCGTGGGGTGGCGGATTTGTAGGCTGTATAGAAATATGTAAAAAACAAAAAATGACATTTCAAATGACGGTAAATGCTTTTCCTTTAATCTATCCATAAACAACTGCTTGGGGCGGCAGTCTGTATGAAAAGAGGAGACATTTTTGGACACGCAGAAAAAGTTTACTGTTTTTTTGGTGGTGAAAAGCAGGAGAACTTCTAGACCAAATAGCCAATTTGGAAAGTGAGATAAATGGGAGAATTTTTCTGGTTTGGCTATTTTGACCTAGAATTTTCCATTCTCCAGTCATTCTCCTGAGTTTCACCTTTCTCTGAATAACCCTGTCAGGGTTATTCAGAGAGCGGTGAAGTGCAGGAGAATGACTGGAAAATGGAAAATTCTAGGTCAAAATAGCCAAACCAGAAAAATTCTCCCATTTAGGCTAGGGTCAGACTAGGGAATTTTTAACGTGCGTTTAGGCGCACTTAATCACGGCCGCACTAGCAGCAAATGACGGGCAATGACGGTCGCACGAAAGTCCGGCTGCGCAACACAAGTGGAAAATGAACGCATTTTTTCGAGAACGCAGAACCGCTAGTACGGACGTACAGAGTGCGCTGCGTCCACTAGCGGCGTGTGTGCATGATTAGGAGACTTCAGACGCTGCTCATGTCCGGCCAACATAACGTCCAGACACCCAAAGTTTCCTGGTTTGGATCCGTAAAAAATCACGCACAAAAATGCGCATCGTATGACCGTTTTCGCGCAATCCGTGAAAAAATACGGCAATGCGTTTGGATGCACTTTTTGACGGTCGCTGCGAAAAATGCGTTAGTCTGACCCTAGCCTTATCTCACTTTCCAAATCGGCTATTTGGTCCAGATTGTTCTCTTTTCCTGCCATTCTCCTGGTTTTCACCTTTCTCTGAACAACCCCGAGAGGAGAGGTGAAAGCCAGGAGAACTGGCAGGAGAAGAGAACAATCTAGACCAAATAGCCAATTTGGAAAGTGAGTTAAATGGGAGAATTTTTCTGGTTTGGCTATTTTGACCTAGAATTTTCACTTCTCCAGTTATTCTCCTGCTTTTCACCGCTCTCTGAATAACCCTGTGAATGTTTAATCCCGAGGTGAAAAATAACATTGCTTTCGATTTTTTTCAAACACCAGTTAACCACTTGGCTGCTATGGACGTGCACAGCCAAGTGGTTCTCCTGTGCTATGAACTGAGCTGAGCGCGTCCATGCACAGGAGGCAGCAATCCGCCGGATTCTTCTTGGATGTCAGCCCAGCACTCTGGGACCCCGGCGGAGCAATTAGATGTCATCGCGGCGGCGCGATGACATCTAATTCAGGCGCCCCCCCCCCCCCGCATGTGCGGAGGAAGCGCCTGAAAGGGAGGGGGGAGGTCCTTCGGACCTCTCTCCCTCCGATCGCCGGGGGGCAGAGGGTTAATCCAGGCACCGTTTGGAAGGGCACAGCCTGCCCTTCCAAACGGTGGCTGTGATTAACCCCTGGGGAGCCGGATCACGAATAGGCGCTGAAAAGTGCCGGATCGTGATCCTCTCCTGGAGCTGGCCGACATCTTGGCTGTCGGCCAAGCCTCCAGGAACTCCCCCTGAGGACTGGCGTCATCATGCATAGCAGGATGACGCCAGTCCTGGAGTTAACCCCTAGCTCCACCATGGTGGAGATAGGGGGTTCATTGGAACCCCCTATCTCCCGATCCGTGGCAGCTAGGGGTTAAAGTTTGATATCGTTGGATTAGCCAGAGCATGGCCTTTCCAAGGATACTAAACATGAGCATGAAAAATGTTTTTTTTAAATAAAAAATAAAAATAAAAATAAAATATTTTAGAAAAAATTCTAAAAAAAAAATAAACAAGTTTTTTGTTTGTTTTTGTTTTGTTAATGCAGCAATATTGTTCCCATTTCAATTATAATGTGAACAATAATGCTGCACTAACGATTTTTGTATGCAGTGCGTTTGTTAAAAAAAGCAAAATGTTCCCCAAAAAAAATGTAACGAGACCCCATTTCTAATTTTTTTAATATCGGCGACCCCATACAAAATATAACCGCAAACGATCGCATGTTAAAATGTGTAAAAAAACACTTTGCACATAATAAATTATTGAAAATTCTAATTTTATTGCATTTTTTGTTATAATATACAGACATGACATAACGTATACATATACTAATGACATATTATGAATCTGCCAAGTCTGCCGGCAAGAACGATATATAATATGTCTGGGTCATATATCAAAATATGGCTACAAACCGCGGTTAAACATGATGAGCGAAAGCGGTAAAAATGACCTCAGCACAGAGGTGTGAAAAGCCTCAGCAGCGAAAGGGTTAAATGCAGCATATTAGGATGTTTTAGGGAAATTAATTCTCAAATCTCAATCAGAAGCAGACACCACCCCCTCACTATATTGTACAATGTATCAAATTGATTACCAGACTAAAAACACCTGGTGTTATGCCCGTTTGTGAACAGAGGTCATTTAGAGTTGATAATCTTTCCACGTACACATTAGTTTTTAATTCAATATCTAATAAACCATTGCTTATAATATTCTACAGTAAAGCGTCTCTTTATTTCTAGATTTTTTAGTATTTTTTTAAGCATTTTCTATACTTTTTTCAAAATTTCCTTTTTTTTTTTCGAACTCGAACTGAACACGCCCAAAATGTTCGAAATTCGCGAACTTTCAAACTGCCAAAGTTTGGGTCGAACTCCGAACCGTCCGAACCCGAACAGCTCATCCCTATTCACCAACCACAAACTGCTGGTCCAGAACAACATCGCCAGAAAACCCAAAGAGTTGTCTGGAACAAGTAGAGAAGCTTCGAGAGGAGGGTCATCGATAGTACCCTCAAGCCAGAAAAGAGGTGTTCCTTCCATTTCCGTAGTGTTGGTCAAGTGGTTGTAGGTGATAGGAAGTTGGTTTCAAATACGTTGTGGAGATCTGGGTAAGCCCAAATGCCTAGATATTGTAGTTTGCCAGTGCACCATCTGAAGGGCCGGGAGGTACGTCCCCAGAGGGACTCCACGTGTAGAGCATTAATGTTCAAGATTTTAGATTTATCAAAAAACTGATGGTAAAGCCAGAGATTTTCTGGTACCTTTCAAATATGGAAATGAGTGTGGGGGGGGATCTCCTGGGGTCGGTGATGGTGAACAGGAGGTCATCTGTATACAACACTACCTTGTGCCGACAAGAGTAGAGATGCAACCTTGTGTCTCACAATGAGCTCTGACAAGATGGAGAAATGGCTCCAAGGAGATCACAGCACTGGCAAGAGACTAAAAAATCACTCCCTGGAGAACACCCCCCTACCTCCTGCACAAAGCGAGGCCATAGGACTCTGGAATACCAGTTGACACTCATATTGAAGACTTGGTGGCCAACATACGGAAAGGGGAGATTGCATCCAGGTTTTTCATAGTTTCCATATGGCCATTTAATCCATCTACACTCTGCCTCAAGCCACATTCCTTATACCAGGAGCCCAACAAAATACCTTCCCTGTGTATAACAGGACCTGGTCTCACAAATGCTGGTCTCACCTGGTCTCACAAATGCTTTTGCTGCCAAGTTGAAGACTGCAGCATCCGACACATATGCAAGGGAAAGCTAATGGCATTTGTTGGGTAGACATCATCTCTGTCCATTTATTTTTGATTAGTATGTAACATATAATAGTATCCCCTCTATACATCGGAGTTGGGGAAGATCTCATTGTATATACATCTATAACGAGCGCTTGATTAAACTGTTCATTTGGTCATAATTCTGCCCGAGGGTTACCAAGGGTGACCATATGTCGATGCAATGGATATTTGAAGCCAGTAGATAAATGTGACTGGAGATCCGGAAAGATACACGAAATGGAACGCACGCTACTTCCGGGATCCGATATGACACGCATGATGGAACGCGCAGGACACTAGAGCGCATGCGCAAGATGGCGGCGCCTTCCTCATGCCGTTTATTATGCGGTTTGCCATGGGATTTGGGACAGGTGATTTATGCTAATCACCTATTCGGAACATGTGGGGATCTAATTTATTGTATGTATTAAACTATTTAAGCAATGGATGTTGGCCACTGTCTGTAAACCAGCTGAAGAAGCCAGTACTTCTGGCGAAACGCGTTCTGGTCTTCTGGTTTGAGCCAGTATTTTATGTTTTAATAAATTTTTAAATATTTTAAAAGAATTTTCCCCTGGTGTTCTGGATTTCAAGAGGTTTTTTTGGGCTTTACCTTAAATAAACCCTGAAGCGCGCACACCAAGAGCTTGGTCTATAGCTCCTACAAATGTGAGTTGAACAACCATATTCTACTTATATCATTTGGGTTCTAAAAGATCTGCACATAGAAGTCTCTCTGCTGTCTTTTCATGTCCATTTTCCATGAGCTTACTCCAATCAATATAAGGTGTGGGTCACCTTGAGAAGCGGAGAAGTTAAGACACCCAAAAGCCTTGACCCACTTAGAGCCAGTGTTTGGGCTCTCCAATTTGTGAGTGAATACAGCACACCTCACTATTCAGTCGTTGTGTCAGTACCATCTGCACTATATATTGTTTTCTTTCTTTTCCATATGCTCCATGTGAACTAAGAGAACCACCACCTACCATTCAGCGGCCACCATCGCGCCACCTGATACGTACTATTGTTCTATTACTTTTACTGGTTTGGGGGAAACCACAAAAAATCTGGTTGGCATTGGTTTGTTGGTGGCGGTACAAGTTTTTGGCGCCTGTCCATTTTTTCTTTGAACTATTGCTGGGATTGTAAATTCCCCCTTTGGCATTTGGCTGCCTAACATGTCTCTCTTAGAATATAGGAGTAGGATTGGTAATAATGTTGAATCAATGCTAGGAGGCACATTTATTTCCTCACAATTGAAGGAATCAACAAGGGATAATGATAACAAACCATTGAATGATTTAGAGAAATATCTAATTAACAGGAAAAGAAAAATCGGTGATCGGCGTGTCCGCGTACGCGGTCTAGGGGAAATATCTAATAATACAAAGGGATATTTGATAATACAGAAATGTACCATACAATATTGATGACTGTATAAGCTGATTGAAAGTTCATGAAAGTTCAATCAGCTTATACAGTCATCAATATTGTATGGTACATTTCTGTATTATCAAATATCCCTTTGTATTATTAGATATTTCCCCTAGACCGCGTACGCGGACACGCCGATCACCGATTTTTCTTTTTCCTGTTGATTTGGTGCGGATTGGGACCGCACTTTTGGTGCTTTGGGCAACGGGGTTATATTTTCCATTTTTGCTCTAGTGTCCGTTCCCCACAATTCTTTTGTTAAATATCTAATTAAGGAGACAAAATTTAAATTGGAGATAGCCACCCTGGAAAAATATAAAAAGGATAAAATAACACCAAGAGGTTTAAGATTCCAGAAGACTCCATCATCAGAAAAGGATGACCCGGAATTTATTTTAGGATGGAATATCCTACTAGAAGGGTTTGCGACAACTATGATGGAGTATATTATTCAAAAAAGAAAAGAGAAACTTCCTAAAATTAATGGTTTAGTTGATCAGTTGTCTAAACAGGTTGAACAAGAGTACTCTAGAGAAGAACTTGTAGATATCCATACCACACTAGGAGAGAAATTGGAAAAAATAGAGAAAGAAGTTCTAGTTATAAAAAAGCGGAAATATGAACGGGATGTGGAAGACTACAGGAGAGGGAATGTCCACAAAGTATATGAGGAAAAAAGAGTAGATCCCGAATCTATTGAGGGAAGAGTAACGACGTCTAATGACAATAGATGGCCAAAAATAAATTTAAGATGGGACAATAGAGGTAATGATAGAGACCACCACCAGAATAACTGGAGGAGAGGTGACTATCAGAGATATGGAGACCCCCAACTAAGAAGGAACGATACTTATAGAGCCCCATATCAGAGAACTTACCAAGGAAATTATATAGAGAGACGACCGTATTATGACCACAGAGAGAATAGAAGGGAACCATGGAGCAGACCCTATAGGCCTAGTTATGAGATCGATAGACAACAGAATCACCATCAGGATTCTGCCAATAAGTGGTCACGTAATCCCACGCCTAGGACACCCATAAGAAGGAGTGAAAAAGAGAAAGTTGACAGCAATATCCCACTATCCAATAGATTCACAGTGTTAAGTGAAGAGCAAGAGGAGGAGGTTTTTTGGGAGGACCCCGTAGACAAAAGCAACAGACAGGGGGAACACAGAGACTTGGATTTAAGACTAGAAAGAGGGGGAGGACAGAAGAGACCCTGGAAAAAAACAGAAGAGGTAAGAGAGCAGGAAAACAGCTACGGAAGAGGAAAGAGAGAGAGGAGGTAATTCCCTCAAAAGGAATCTTCAATTTAAGTAACAAAAACCTGACCAAAACAGAAATTAGGGTCCTCAACAAAGGCCTTAAGTTTGCCCCCACTAACCCTGTTGACAAGTTTGGAGTATATATTGACTTACAACGGTTCAAGCGAAAACTTAGCTTGAAAAAATATTTTTTAAAACAACCTTTAGAAAGGGATATTGTACAAGGTTGTACCCCCATTGTACATACCAATCTAAAAAACAAGTCAAAATTCTTCCCACGCCATATGGTTTCTGATGAGATAAAGGTGTTCGAAAAATTAGTTATGAGAGATGTAGAGAAGATGTCCACAAAAATTAGCCATTACAATTTGACTAACGAAGAAAATCTAGCCCTAAAAAATCTACAAAAAGATTCCAGTATAGTCATAAAACCCGCCGACAAAGGCGGTGGGACAGTTATTTTGTCTAAAGAACTTTATCAAGAAACAGCTATGGGTATTCTAAACGATGACCAGACATATGGTAAATTAAAGTCTGACCCTGTCAAAGAGATTAGACATAAAATGGAACTCCTCCTTCAAGAAGGTTTAGACAGGGGTATTCTAAACAAAACTGAGTTCGAGTATTTATTTGTGAAATTTACAAGGACACCACATTTTTATATCCTCCCAAAAGTGCATAAAAATTTAGTCAAACCCCCCGGCAGACCGATAGTAGCTGGTATAGAATCTATAACTAGCCATTTATCAGAATATGTAGACACTATCCTCCAACCAATTGTACGGACTGTTCCGTCCTATCTAAAAGACACTTTAAGTATGCTGCAAACATTAAAAGATATAATTTGGCAGAAAGGTGATATTATGGTAACGTGTGACGTTAACGCGCTCTACAGCAATATACCTCATGAGTTAGGACTGATTAAACTGGAGGAAGAAATAACTAAGTCCAATTTACTAGGCAATGACCAGATGTCCTTTGTTTTGGATAGTGTCAGGTTCATATTAAAAAACAACTATTTTAAGTTTGGAGAGGACTTTTACATCCAGTTAAAAGGTATTAAGATGGGTACCAAGTTTGCGCCCAGCTACGCCAACCTATTTATGGCAGCCTGGGAAACCATGTTTGTCTATGGTTCGCGTGGCTGGGCGCAAGGAGCCATCCAGGCCTATAAGAGATTCATCGATGATATCTTCTTCATTTGGAGGGGCAATGAGGAGGATCTCAGAATATTTTTGGATAGCCTTAATCAGTTAGAATGGGGCATCAAATTGGATAACAATTGGAGCACACAGAGGATTAATTTCCTTGATTTAGAAATTTATATAGAGGAGGGCTGTATTAAGTCTAAAACTTTTTTTAAAGACGTAGACATTAACACATATATTGATTATACCAGCTGTCATCACTCTACGTGGCTCAGTGGTGTCCCGAAGGGCCAATTCACTCGCCTGAGACGCAACTGTACCGACATAGGAGTTTTTAAAGAACAGGCAGATAATATGAAGAAAGACTTTATGGAAAAAGGCTATAAAGAAGCAGATTTAGAGAATACCATTTCTGATATTTTATTAAAAGATCGTGACGACTTATTAAGATATAAATCTAAGCCTCAGACGGGAGAGGGAGAAGTTCGCTTCATCTGTGATTTTAATGATAAGGCTAGAAATATCAAAAAAAAATTGAATAAACATTGGCACGTTTTATTGAACGATGATGATTTGAAGCAATCCATAGGAGCAACACCTAAAATAGTCTTCAGAGGCACTAAAAATGTAAAATCCAGTCTAGTCCGCAGCAAAACCAGGAAAAATGATTTTTTTAAAAATTCCTTTGGACTTAAGGAAGGTTTTTACCAGTGTGGATCATGTTTTGCCTGCAGGTCCACGGATAATAAAAATAAATTTATAGGCTCGTACTTCAACCAGAAACAGAGTAAAACAGTTAAAATAGGGGGTATTCTGAATTGTTGCTCTAAAAACGTAGTTTACATGTTGGAATGTCCTTGTGGCCTTAGATACATAGGTCGGACCAAGCGAGCTTTTAATGTTAGAATAAACGAACATGTCAGAAACATTAGAAAAGAATTTGAAAAACATTCGGTTCTTTACATTTCAAAAATCAACATAGCAGTTCCCCTGTAGGTCTAAAAATTTTGGGCTATTAAGCAGATTAAAAAGCTAGATATCGAGGAGGATGTCATTAACAAATTAGGAAAGGAGGAAATGAGATTTATTTTCGAGAATGGTACATTAAGCCCAAATGGTTTAAACGATGACTTTGAAATTGTACACTTTTTATAAATGTTTTTGTAAAGGTTTTTTATAGAGTTTGTTAAAGATCTTCTTCCATTCCATCTATCGAGGTTTTTAGTCTACCTATATCTGTCAAGGACATTTATTGGGTCAATATTGGCCATACTACTTCTATCTATACATTTAAAATATCATTTATAGTGAGTAGTACATGTACGTTTTTACATCTGTCTGCCCACTATAGGACACTTATAATAATAATTTTCGAATTTAGTACAGACACTATATAACACTTAAAATGGCACTTTAATATGTAATCTTATTTTGGTATGATATTCCCAAAGGAATATAACCCCCTAGTGGTTTAATCAGAACCATTGCACTTTTATAATATAATAACCCTTATATTCATGCAACTATGTAATAAAAAGCACTTTACGTTAGCCATTTTTTATTGTATATAAGTAACTTTTCCTAATTAGTATGTAATCACGCACAGTGGCATTTATATTAACCTTATTTATTTAAGATATGCATGTACATGTGCGTAACCATACATATTTTCACTTATATTTTGAGGTATAAGCTATAGGTTATTGAAATAGCTTTGCACTATGTAATTAGGGATATAAATACAGATAATCACTTTAATAGTTTTGCACTTATATCTTGAGGCATAAGCTATGGGTCATCGTGGTATTTCAAATAGTTTTGCACTATGTAATTAGGGATATAAATATTTTTAAATATTTTTAGCACGAATGATGTCCCATATAGGATAATAGATAGTCACTTTAAAGATATGTATACAAAAATTAATATCACATAATTGTTTTGCACCAATAAATGGTTAATGAGAAGTTTGGATAATAGAGGTCAATAAATCTCTACACTTCATTTTCTATACTGTAATCTTCACCAGTACGACATTCTCAAAGGAGTGTAACACTTTATAGGTTTTCAAGTGGTTTTATTAGAACCATCGCACGTCTATATATAATTATGCACTTTATTATATAGTAATACATTTTAGCATTTTGAATGATTTATTCATAGCGATACTGTATATACTAGTTAGGCACTTTACTAGTTTACACTTATATCTTTCTGTATAAGTTATAACTCATTGTAGTTTTGCACTATATAATTAGTTTAATAAATACTTTCAGCACTAACACTTTAATAGAGTCTCATATGAGACACTAGACAGTCATCTTGAATATATGTATAAGTAACCATTAAATATTGCAATAATCGGTTTATACCATTAGACGACAATGTAGGTAATTACATCTTTTGTAGGTAGTGGTTTATTTTTAACATTTATTTTTGATTAGTATGTAACATATAATAGTATCCCCTCTATACATCGGAGTTGGGGAAGATCTCATTGTATATACATCTATAACGAGCGCTTGATTAAACTGTTCATTTGGTCATAATTCTGCCCGAGGGTTACCAAGGGTGACCATATGTCGATGCAATGGATATTTGAAGCCAGTAGATAAATGTGACTGGAGATCCGGAAAGATACACGAAATGGAACGCACGCTACTTCCGGGATCCAATATGACACGCATGATGGAACGCGCAGGACACTAGAGCGCATGCGCATGATGGCGGCGCCTACCTCATGCCGTTTATTATGTGGTTTGCCATGGGATTTGGGACAGGTGATTTATGCTAATCACCTATTCGGAACATGTGGGGATCTAATTTATTGTATGTATTAAACTATTTAAGCAATGGATGTTGGCCACTGTCTGTAAACCAGCTGAAGAAGCCAGTACTTCTGGCGAAATGCGTTCTGGTCTTCTGGTTTGAGCCAGTATTTTATGTTTTAATAAATTTTAAAATATTTTAAAAGAATTTTCCCCTGGTGTTCTGGATTTCAAGAGGTTTTTTTGGGCTTTACCTTAAACAAACCCTGAAGCGCGCACACCAAGAGCTTGGTCTATAGCTCCTACAAATGTGAGTTGAACAACCATATTCTACTTATATCATTTGGGTTCTAAAAGATCTGCACATAGAAGTCTCTCTGCTGTCTTTTCATGTCCATTTTCCATGAGCTTACTCCAATCAATATAAGGTGTGGGTCACCTTGAGAAGCGGAGAAGTTAAGACACCAAAAGCCTTGACCCACTTAGAGCCAGTGTTTGGGCTCTCCAATTTGTGAGTGAATACAGCACACCTCACTATTCAGTCGTTGTGTCAGTACCATCTGCACTATATATTGTTTTCTTTCTTTTCCATATGCTCCATGTGAACTAAGAGAACCATCACCTACCATTCAGCGGCCACCATCGCGCCACCTGATACGTACTATTGTTCTATTACTTCCTCAGTAAAACTCTAACTATCAGAAGCAACATCCCAACACAAGATAGTTATCTGCCACCTCCACTCCCAGAGGTCCCCTCTGCCACCCTCTGTCGCTTCCTCCCAGCCACTGAGGAGGAAGTCAATTCCTTATTGTCCTCCTCACATCTCACCACGTGCCCGCTCGACCCCATTCCCTCACATCTAATTCCTCCCCTCTCCTCCTCCCTCACCCCTGCTCTCACACACATCTTCAACCTATCTCTCTCCACTGGCTCCTTTCCATCCGCCTTCAAACACGCGCTAGTTACCCCTTTACTAAAGAAACCATCCCTCGATCCCAACTCTCCATCCAACTACCGCCCTGTATCCCTGCTTCCCTTTACCTCTAAGCTCTTAGAAAAACTAGTCTTCAACCGCCTCTCCCGCTTCCTGTCCTCCAATTCCCTACTTGACCCCCTGCAATCTGGCTTCCGTCCCCTACACTCAACTGAAACTGCCCTCACCAAAGTCACCAGCGACCTCCTAACTGCTAAAAAACATGGCCACTATTCTATTCTCATCCTGCTTGACCTCTCGGCTGCTTTTGACACTGTTGACCACCCCCTCCTTCTACAGACCCTCAACTCTCTGGGTCTCGGTGACACTGCACTTGCTTGGGTTGACTCCTATTTATCCAACAGGTCCTTCTGTGTGTCCTTTGCTGGTAACTCCTCCTCTTCATTTGGTGTACCTCAAGGCTCTGTCCTTGGTCCTCTGCTCTTTTCCATCTACACCTCCTCCATGGGCAAAATCAACTAACCGCTTTGGCTTTAATTACCACCTCTACGCTGATGACACTCAGATCTACCTCTCTACCCCTGATCTCTCTCCCCCTGTCCTTTCAAAAGTCAGTGACTGTTTATCTGGCATCTCCTCCTGGATGGCCTCCCACCACCTAAAGATCAATATGTCAAAGACTGAGCACCTACTTATTCCTCCCTCTAATGCCTCCCCACCTCCTGACTTCTCTATCATGGTGGAGGGTATCACCATCTCCCCATCAAACCAAGTTCGCTGTCTTGGAGTTACACTTGACTCTGCTCTTTCCTTCATCCCCCACATGAAGTCTCTTTCCTCCTCCTGCCGATACCAACTGCGTAATATTTCCAGAATTCGGCCATTTCTTACCGCTGTCACCACAAAACAACTCATACACGACCTGGTAATCTCCCGACTCGACTATTGCAATAATCTCTTATCTGGCCTCCCTCTGTCCCGCCTCTCCCCCTACAATCCATCCTGAACGCCTCCGCCAGGCTAATTCACCTCACCCGCCGCACTGTCTCTGCCGCTCCCCTCTGCGAGTCCCTTCACTGGCTCCCCATCCACTGCAGAATTAAGTTCAAAATCCTTATCCTTACCTACAAAACCCTCACTAACTCAGCTCCCCACTACCTGTCCTCACTAATCACCAAATACACCCCAGCCCGCTCCCTAAGGTCAAACAGTGACCTGCGCCTAGCTTCTCCCCGCATCACCTCTTCCCATGATAGACTTTTTTATTAAAGATTCTGTGATACGCTCATATACAGCGCACCTTACTGTGAGTTTTATTGCTGTGCAGCTCTGTGATACAGTAATGTGCGCTGCATATGAGCGTATCACAGAATCCACAGCAATAAAACTCACATTGCACATTACTGTGAGTTTTATTGCTGTGGAACTCTGTGATATGCTAATACACATCGCACATTACTGTATCACAGAGCTGCACAGCAATAAAACTCACAGTAAGGTGCACTGTATATGAGCGTATCACAGAATCTTTAATATAAAAATATACATTGAAATAATTACACTAAATTTAAATATTAAAATAGGAAGTAAATTATATTAAAATAAATGCATTGTATTTAAATATTAAAGAGATTAAATTAATAAAATTCAATTTAATTATATTAAAACGTGTAATTAAAATAATTGGATTAAAATAAGGCGTAGTTAGACCTCACTAAACTCCAAGACGAATTCTGTGTCCTGCTTTCCCCTTTTCCTCCTGAATCTTGCATGAGGTACACACTGCCATATAGATGGATTGATAAACATAGACAGATGAGGACTGGCTGACAGCTATATAGATAGATGCAGACTGTCCTACAGATAGAAATACAGACCCACAGAAAGGCATACAGATTGAAATAATCCTGGTAACACAAGGAGTGTATTCTATATGTACCTTGTCACCTGGGGTGTCAGACTCACTGCAGCCCTGTCATTTTCAGGTCTGGATTCTCCCCTGCTGCTCCAGCCATTCCCCCCCCCTGACTGCTGACAAGGAGCAGCACATCTCCTGGGTCAGGATGAGGTCAAGACTCTCAAGACCAGGGACCATGAGACACTTTAATAAAGTTGTCTCTCCTGCTGTTGCTCTGGGTGTCATAACTAGGAGTGCCCCCCAGCCCCCATTAACCCCCCTCCCATTAGAAGGTGCAGAGCTGTGCAAGAAAGATTCCCAGCCCAGCCCTGCATTTATAAAAGCTTTCAAAAGACTTACTCTGCTCCTCAGGAAACAGAGGTGGGGCTCCTTGCAGGACATGCTGCTTCCAGACAGCTCCCAGGCAGGCACAGCGCGTGGGCTCACTCACTCACGTGGGCAGCTGCTCTCATTTCCTGTTCTGCGAGCACTGGCACAGAGCAACAGGGGGCGGAGCAGCCTTGTGTGCAGCAGGTCTGTCTGCTCCCCTGCAACAAGCAGGATTAAAGGGTTCCAGCTGCTGAGAGGAGCAGCAAAAACATGCGTCCAGAGCCAGGGACACATGGACAAGATGGCCCTGCTCGTGCATAAATTATGCAAATTAGGCGGCCGTGAAATAGTTACACATCATTCAATTACCGAAGCAATCATGCGACGGCCCGGGGAACGGTTGCCACCCTGCCCCCGGCCCAGTCCGCCCCTGAAGCCTACCACCCAACTCACTGACGCAACCATCAATCACTCTCACCTTGCAGTCCTCTCCTCCTGTTTCCAACCCCAACCCTCCCAGATTGTGAGTTCCTACGGGAATAGGGCCCTCATCTCCTCCTGTACTGTTTGTCAAATGTTGTTCAATGTGTAACACTCTTTTGCCGCTGGGGGCCGCCCCCGCTGGCACCCTCCAGCTGGGTTACACCTTCTTGCTTTACCTGTTGGTCCTGAGTTTCCGCATTTTGGGAATAAGGATACATAGTGTTGGCAGTGCCTCCACCTGTCTGGGCATCCATGGCATGGACTGTTTGCCCAGGCAGGAACCTAATAATAACAACTACACAGTGGTACAATAAACAATATAAACTTGTATTGAAATGCAAGTGGCAGCATAAAAGGATTTCAGGTAATACAGTAGCTAACTAGACACACCAACTGCTCTCTAACCTCCCAGCCCAGGACCCTCCCAAACAACCGGGAACCACCCTGATCTTCGTCCTAATGACAGCGATGATGGGTACCAGTTGGTGCACATAAGAGGTGGGGCCCTTTTAGCATAACGTAGCTGCCAGTACAGGGAAGGCTGTGGGTAAAATCCGCTCAGCGGCTGTGTGATTCTTAGTTAGTGTAAAGATGGATAGAATGCTGTCAGCGAGACAGAGAGAAAAGATGCTCGTTACCGCACAACTTCAGCTGCTCACAGTCCCAGGAAGACCTCTTGAACGTTGTAGCAATCTGCAGCCTCTGGATCAATTCTTCCCCACGCGTTATGCAGAATCTCCTCTGCCTGAAGTCGAATGCCGCCAGCAAATCCCTCCGCCTGCGGCCTCCTTAACACAGGGCCCCTCTTCAAACACACTCGCCTCCTGAACAGTCCAGCACAATATACCGCAGACCAAGGTACACTCTCCAGCACTGGATGCTGCTGATTCTCTGTGCTCCAGCTTGCACAGATCCTGGAAACTCTCTCTTATCTGACTGTTCACTCTCTTTGCTCACTTTGTTCTGCCCACGCTGCATGCATGCTCTCCCTTCCTGTCTCTTTTTTTTAGCTTGGATCCTTCCTTTTCCTGTAAGGGCATTCTGGGAGGTGTGGTCCATGAGTCCAATAAAGTATGTTCCCATACATTGTCCTCTGGCTCCCCCTAGAGGCATAACAGCTACAGTCCTCAGAGCCAAATCAAACACAGGACTACATTCTCCCCCTCGTAAAAAAAAATTCTTGCCTTCCACTGGCAAGACCAGCCAGGTGCAAGAACACACACAAAAAAAACAACGGCAACATATACATTTCTGCATGACAGTCCTGCATAACAGTCCTATCTAGACAATTGTCAACTATCTGGAAGTCTGCTCTAATAAACAGGAGTTCCCACATTCATCATTTCTGCAAAAGCATACAGGAAATCAACAACTTTACAGTGTAGCTGGGGCACTGGGATATAGCTAGGTTCTCCAACGTGATCGTAAGTAAGAACCCTGGGAGGTTGTCTCGCTCTAGTGCCCTGTCTCAATTCTCTCTGAGGAAGTCCATAGTGTGCCTGGGAATCTTCGGCTCCTGCCATTGGGTTGGGGAGGTCACCAGAGGCTTGAGGCCCTGGCTTTCCCATGATACAAGAGTCTCTTTCAGGGGTCCCAGGCACAAAACTAGGGCTGTTTGGATCCAATGTAGAAGAGGCTATGGGAGGAGAGGGAGGTGGCTGCTGAGAAGTGTCCTATACCATCCACCAATCGTCACTGTGGTCAGTGGATTCTAGGGTCTTTTCTTTAGCTCTCTCCACATTACAGTCTTGCACTGTCTCCTCCATGCCCCTTACAGGTGGTGCGAATATATTCTCACTCTCTTCATTTCCTTTCTGGAACTCTTCTTGGGAGTATAACACTGGCAGCAGATGGTTCCTGTGCCATGCCTTGATACGACCTTCTGGTCCCTTGATCTTGTATACATGAAGTCCTGGCAACTTGGCGACCACTTCAAACAGAATGTCTTTCCATCTATCTGCAAGCTTATGTTTCCCAGGCACCCCTAGATTCCGGAGAAGAACTTTATCCCCGGGCTGTATCTCTCTATATTTTACTTTGGCATCATAGCGCCTCTTGTTTTGTTCATTCAACTTAGCAGCAGACTGAGTAGATAATTCATAAGCTCTCTGAAGGTTCTGTTTCAGTGACTTGACATATTGATAATGAGAGACGAGAGTCGACCCATCTGAAGAAACTCCCAGCCTCAAATCTATGGGCAAGCGGGCTTCCCTCCCAAACATTAAGAAATATGGTGAAAATCCAGTAGATTCATGTCTCGTACAGTTGTAAGCATGCACCATAGCTTCCACATGCCGACTCCAAGCTCTTTTTTCTACGTGTGTGGCAGTGTACCCAACATATCCAAAAGGGTCCTGTTAAATCGCTCAGGCTGTGCATCGCCTTCTGGGTGATAGGGAGTAGTCCTTGACTTATTAACGTTGAGCAAGCTCAGGAATTCCTTGATGATTCGACTTTCAAAATCTCTGCCCTGATCAGAATGTATCCGATTGGGCAGACCATAATGCACAAAGTACTTTTGCCACAAAGTCTTGGCTACCGTCAATGCCTTTTGATCTTTGGTGGGAAATGCTTGTGCGTAGCGTGTGAAATGATCTGTAACCACCAGGACATTTCCAATGCCAGCAGAGTCATTTTCAATACACAGAAAATCCATGCAGACCAGATCCAGGGGACCATTACTTTTAAGATGGCCCATGGGTGCAGCCTTTACGGGTAGGGTCTTCCTCTGTATGCATCTTTTGCAGGTTTTTATATACTGCTCCACCGTCTCTCTCATCTTTGGCCAAAAAAATCTATCTTGCACTAGACCATATGTTTTGTCTATTCCAAGATGTCCATGCTGATCGTGTAGGGCTCTCAGAACCATCCCCCTGAAACGGTGAGGGAGCACCAACTGCTTGCGATCTGGGTGATCATGGTACTCAATAATCCGATACAACAACCCTTCCTCCAGATGCAATTTGCTCCATTCTCGCCGAAATATCTCCTTCAGTCCTGAGGGAAGACTGGTCAGAAGGTTAGGATTCTTCGCCTTCACGGCCTTGATGACATTGCCTACATGCCAATCTTGAGCCTGAGCTCTCCGCTTGTCCGCTGTCGTGATATCTGACCAATGCTGTAGGATAATGGGAGCACTGAAGGCTTCGGGCACAACTCCAGGTGAACAGCTAATGGAGTCTATTCCCCTAAGTTCGGTAAAATCTTCTGGGTGTTCTACAACTACCGCCGTATTAGATAGAGCCCTCACTCCAGGTCCAGGGACTTCTTCCCACTCCTCTTCTTCTTGATGAGGAGGAAGCCCGGGTCGCCGTGATAGCGCATCTGCACTGATGTTTTTGGGGCCCGGTTTATATCTCAGATGGAAACGGTAATTCGACAACGCCGCCAACCATCGATGTCCGGTGGCATCCAGTTTTTGCTGTCGTCTGTATGTAAGTAAGGGGATTGTTATCCGTTCTTACTTCAAACTCTGTCCCATACAGATAATCATGAAGTTTGTCTACTATTGCCCATTTAAGAGCCAAAAATTCCAGCTTGTGGACCGGGTAGTTCTTCTCACTCCCTGTTATGCTTCGACTAATGTAAGCAACTGGTCTCAGTCCCTCAGCATAACTCTGGTGTAGTACACCTCCTACGCCCTCCAGACTAGCATCTACATGGAGCACATAAGGCCTTTCAGGATCTGCATAAGCCAGCACTGGGGCTTCAGTGAGCTTCTTCTTCAGGGTGAGGAAGGCCTGCTCGCATTCAGAGGTCCATCTTTCCCCGAAGGAATCTCTGGAATAGAACACTTTAGAACCATCTGCACTTAAAGAGCCTTTTAGGAGATTATGCAATTCGTGCGCTATCTTGGAGTAGCCTTCCACAAATCTACGGTAATACCCACAGAATCCAAGAAAGGACCTTAGTTCTCCAACATTATCCGGCTTGGGCCAGTTCACCACAGCTTCGATTTTGGCTGGGTCAGTTGCAACCCCTTGGGCAGAAACTATCTGTAACGCTCTTTTGCCGCTGGGGGGCCGCCCCCGCTGGCACCCTCCAGCTGGGTTACACCTTCTTGCTTTACCTGTTGGTCCTGAGTTTCCGCATTTTGGGAATAAGGATACATAGTGTTGGCAGTGCCTCCACCTGTCTGGGCATCCATGGCATGGACTGTTTGCCCAGGCAGGA
The DNA here is from genome assembly GCA_009667805.1 of Leptobrachium leishanense. Lineage (NCBI taxonomy): Eukaryota > Metazoa > Chordata > Amphibia > Anura > Megophryidae > Leptobrachium > Leptobrachium leishanense. The sequence continues at coordinate 4,663 of RXON01002747.1, read as the reverse complement.
ACCTAATAATAACAACTACACAGTGGTACAATAAACAATATAAACTTGTATTGAAATGCAAGTGGCAGCATAAAAGGATTTCAGGTAATACAGTAGCTAACTAGACACACCAACTGCTCTCTAACCTCCCAGCCCAGGACCCTCCCAAACAACCGGGAACCACCCTGATCTTCGTCCTAATGACAGCGATGATGGGTACCAGTTGGTGCACATAAGAGGTGGGGCCCTTTTAGCATAACGTAGCTGCCGGTACAGGAAAGGCTGTGGGTAAAATCCGCTCAGCAGCTGTGTGATTCTTAGTGTAAAGATGGATAGAATGCTGTCAGCGAGACAGAGAGAAAAGATGCTCGTTACCGCACAACTTCAGCTGCTCACAGTCCCAGGAAGGCCTCTTGAACGTTGTAGCAATCTGCAGCCTCTGGATCAATTCTTCCCCACGCGGTATGCAGAATCTCCTCCATACATTGTCCTCTGGCTCCCCCTAGAGGCATAACAGCTGCAGTCCTCAGAGCCAAATCAAACACAGGACTACAAATGTATTGTAACCCTGTCTATACTGTGCTTATTGTACAGCGCTGCGGAATATGCTGGCGCTTTATAAATAAAGAATAATATTAAAATAATAATATAAATAAATAATGCAGCAATATTGTTCCCATTTCAATTATAATGTGAACAATGATGCTGCACTAAAGATTTTTGTATGGGGTGCGTTTCTTAAAAATTGCGTAATTTTCCCCCCAAAAAAATGTAACACGACCCCATTTCTAATTTTTTTAACAAGCGCAACCCATAGAAAATGTAACCGCAAACGCTCGCATGTTAAAAAGCAAAAAAAAACACTTTACACATTGTGAATTATTGAAAATTCTAAATTTATTGCATTTTGTGTTAGAATATATAGACAGGACATGATGTATACATATAATAATGATATATTATGAATCTGCCGAGTCTGCCGGAAAGAACGATATATAATATGTCTGCGTCATAATAAAATAATGCTTCAAAACGCGGTTAAACATGACGAGCGAAACCGGTAAAAATTAGCTCAGCACACAGGCGTGGAATGCCTCAGCAGCGAAAGGGTTAAAGTGAAAAATACTCAAAACATCAGTTGAACAGCATAAAACAAACAGTAGACAGTTTAAATGTGATATTTTATTAATGCCGACCACGTGACGTGTAACGCTCTCTGCAGTGATAATGCAACCTAAACACCTTCAACACCATCTGACGGAATTTTTATTTTCTGTTATTAAGGATAAAGAAGAGTGGCTGCTGCCAATTAGGAGCCATATATGTGAAATGTGAATACCTTATTTTTCCAAAACAAACTTAGGTTTATGTCCTAGAAGAGACGTCTGGCTCTGTCTCTTCTCTAAACTCTTTAAAAATTCCTAAATTTTCCTGCCAAATGTGACGGAAAGTTTAGATTTTAATAAGGACTCAGAACAGGCTTTTCAACACAGGATACATATATTCATACAGGAAATTAAAATCTAACAGGCTTGAGAAGATGGGATTTCAATACAGGAACTCGGAGGCTCCTATTTGCATCAACTTTTTTATTGCACCCACAGCAGCAAAAGATGAATGCAATGAACACAAGAAAAAAAATGTAGGGGCATCCCCCAGCAGGGAGGTCCCAACCCTAGTCCTTAGTACCACCCCCAAGCTTATATATGTCCTGAGCAGGAGCAGCTTAAGCCTCTTCTTTTAGCAGCAGCTTCAGAAACCAAAACGGCCATCAGTGGCAAACGAAGAGCCAACAATCGATAAACGAGGAACTGAGCCATTCGAACCATCTGGGAAGTGAGGTCTCAAAGCATTCACGAGGCTGTGAAGAGAACACAAAGACGAGCCAGGCTTTAAAACAGGGAACCCGGGGGCGTGGCTTGGCATCGCTTGATCGAGGAGCTCCTCACCCGGGCACTTCACAGGCACTAAATAGCAGCAGTTAGACCCATCGATGGGACCCAAAAAAGGGATCACAACACCGATGAGCCGCCCGAGCACCCCAGCGCCGTCCTCCGCTTCACCAATGCGTCATTACTTGAGCGGTGCGGCGGCGTCAACACAACTAGGCCGCGAATCCAAGATGGCGACGGTCACAGAAGACATGAGAGGCCCGGGAAGCCCCGCACTGTCGGCTGGCAGCGTGGATGATTCGGAGGTGAGAGAAGCCCTGAAACTGTTACCCACTAAGATGGACCTGGAAGGTCTTTTTGCCAGATTAGAGGCCAAATTTGATGCACGCTTTGAGGAACTGGGGGCAGATGTTAAACATTTGGGTGGCAGAGTGCAGGACTTGGAGGAAGACAGGGAAGCCGCAATAACTCAAACCCAGCACTTTGAGACACTTTTGAGCACGCAGGCTACACAGATTGCCTCCTTATTTCGCTGGGTGGATGACCTGGACAATAGAGGGAGACGCAAAAATATATGCGTGAGGGGTCTCCCTGAACCCCCTCTGGGTGAAACTGAAAACATAGACCTGACTTTGCAAACTTTATTTAATGAACTTCTCCAACGCTCCCATGATACACCTTTTCATCTAGATCGCGCTCACAGAGCCCTACGAGCCAGAGGCACCCCGAACTCAGCTCCTAGAGACGTTATTTGTCGAGTGCATCACTTTACTCTGAAGGAGGAGGTTATGAAAGCGGCGAGGAACATGTCTTCAATTATTTTCGATGATCACACCGTGGAATTATTCCAAGACGTATCAAGATCTACCCTCTTAGCCAGGAGGGAATTGAAGCCTGTCACAGACCAACTTAGGGTGCGCTCCATACGATATAGATGGGGATATCCATTTGCACTGCACGTTCGAGCGGACAAGAGATCCCTGAGTATTTCTACCCCTGAGGATGTACCGGATTTTCTACAAGCGCTGGAACTCTCTCCAGTTACTGTACGGGGCTGGTTTGGAGGAGACCCGAATGCACCTCCCCTACCGTTACCACAGCGCCAACCATGGCGCACTGCTCGATGGGACTGTCGACGCCCCCTGGATACAACACGTGGAGCTGACCGCAGTTCTACGGACCCCCCATGGAGGGGATTGTCAGGCCTTCCACGATGCTGACTGTTTCTTTTTCTTCATTTGACCTCAATGGCTTGCCCGGGTGTTCTGTTCCTTTGGTCTCCGACCGATCTCAGAGTACTGGTTGTAGACTGGTTCGGTCTACAGGTTTTTGATCCTGCAAATATACTGTTTTTCTTTGCCGCTTCCCCGCGTGGTGCTAAATTTTCTTTGTCTCAATGTGGAGGGTTTTTTCCACTACACTTTTTTTCATAACATATCCCGTAAGGGATTTAGTCCATTTTGGGCTTCTGCGCCAATGCACAATGTTTAATTTTTGGTTATGTTTAGTATGTTTGTTTAGTTTTTACAACGCCTTATACTGTTCTGATGATGATGATATTGTATATTCCTCTGGGAGAATGCTGGTCTTTCAATTGCTCAACTCCACTTTCACTCTGGTTGCGTCAGGAGCTTTAATCCACCGCAGTACCTGCCATGGCTGATTTGCGAGTTATTACTCTTAATGTGAGAGGCCTTAACCACCCGGCTAAACGCCGTATGGCACTACACGACCTACAACGTATGAGAGGAGAGGTGGTGTTCTTGCAGGAAACGCATATTCGCAGTGATACGTCCGTTCGTTTATATTCTCTCAAGCTCAGAGAGAGAGGATCCTGTTGGAACATACAACCGCGTTTGGTGTTTCACTCAGCGACGCTACACTACACTATCACCCTCAGAAGGCAGAGAGCGGCCTTCTGGAGATTCCTAACGGCTCCAGGGCAGAGGAACAGAAGCAGGCCGGTCAAGCTGCTCGAGGCGCTGAGGACAGCGCTCCCAGTAGCCGGGCTGACCGCAACGAAGGGGTGTCTGGAGAGCCAGGACAGACGGAAGGGAACGGTTCCGTCACATGTCCCAGACGTCGAGAAGCAGAAGGTGCAGGAACCATCAGCCCCTTAACGGTAGGACATTATCACCCATCATCCACAGTCACCCACATCTCATCTGATCGCCTGCATACTTTTGCTGGTAGGACATTATCACCCATCATCCAGTCACCCACATCTCATCTGATCGCCTGCAAACTTTTGCTGGTAGGACATTATCACCCATCATCCACAGTCACCCACATCTCATCTGATCGCCTGCATACTTTTGCTGGTAGGACATTATCACCCATCATCCAGTCACCCACATCTCATCTGATCGCCTGCATACTTTTGCTGGTAGGACATTATCACCCATCATCCACAGTCACCCACATCTCATCTGATCGCCTGCATACTTTTGCTGGTAGGACATTATCACCCATCATCCAGTCACCCACATCTCATCTGATCGCCTGCATACTTTTGCTGGTAAGACATTATCACCCATTATTCAGACACCCACATCTCATCTGATCATCTGATCGCCTGCATATTGGTATTTTCTATTTTTTATTTATATTTATTTTTGTTTTTCTCCACCATTTGCTTTGCTAATTAGCATGTGAATCTCCTACCCTATTGACACAGCCCATCCAGCTTCAGGTGTTTACTTTCCAGGTGTTTACATTTTAACTGCCTGAATGCAATCAGCCCGCCCTATATAACTGCTATAGCAGGCTCTTTGAGCCAGGCTCTAAGTGTC
>RXON01002746.1:0-42118 GCA_009667805.1 Leptobrachium leishanense | reverse complement strand
AAGCCTTTGCGGTACGCTTGTTAAAAATTTAGAAATGGGAACCTGTTACTAAATTTTTCCTAAGAAAACACACAATTTTAGCTAAAACAGAAAAACATTGTTAGTGCAGCATCATTGTTCACACTATAATTGTAATGTGGACAATTGTGCTACATTACTAAATTAAAGAGAAAAGAAATTACATGTTTATTTTTAGGGTCTTTTTGTTTTTGTTTTTTTACTCGTAACCTGGTCATGTTTGGTATCATTGGAAATGCCATGCTGTGGCCTTTTCAATGATACCAGACATGACCCTCTAGTCATCTAGAGGGAAACCCCTTGGCAGATAGGGGTTAATTTCCTGGTGTCATCACGCCCATGCCCGACGATGTAAGTGGCCGGGGGAAGGCACCTGGGGCTTAGCTGACATCCAAAATGTTAGACACCTTCAGGAGCAATCTGTGTACCGGTGCAGATTGGTGCCGGATCGCAGACCGGCAACTAAGGGGTTAAAGAGAGACATCACTGGAAAGTTCACATTGTGACCTGTCCTCATCCTGCAATGTCTCTCTTTTTGCTCGGCTGTCTCCAGATCGAGAGGGAGAGGGCTATAAATGACCCCCTCCCTTTCAGGCAATCTCAAGTCTCGGCCAGGGGGGCACCTGAAAGTGATGTCATTGCGCACTGGTGCAATGATGTCGGGACCCCAGTACGAGTCATATGGGATGGTCTGACTTCAAAGACTGACCACCCAGGACTCGGTCCCCGGTGGCCAGGGGTCCCCCTGTTCCTGCAGAGACCTGTGATGTGCGGAGGACGTCCTTGGCTCCGCAAGTTATGTGCAGAGGACGCAACGTGTGGAGCCAAGGACGTCCCCCCAATCATCATCCACTGGGAAGGAGTTAAGCAAATATTACTGCATTAGACTGTAGGACAGAGATCTTCATATACACGAAAAAATCGGAACCAAAAGGTTCAGAGAGGAAAAGTACCGTAAGGATAGTCCTATAAGGTACAAGTAAGACCTTAAATGAGAACCTTTATTAGGAAATCTTAATTAAAAAAAACACAACAAAAACCATTTACTGTAGTCAACCATCATAAAAACAAAAATAATGTAAATTGGGTGGTATAGGGTCTACTTGGTCCTAATAAGTACTTGTAATGATCAGTCAGATGATAGTCCTTAATCTTTAAGGCTCATTGGAAACCTATAACAAAATCTGTGATTATAGTCAAAGCCTTCATCCCTAAAAAAAGTGTTCTTTGATTAGCCATAGAATGATGTTGTAATTGGTGAGTCGATTCTAACTCAGACAAGGCTCAAACGACTGATATTAAATATATATAAACTTCAGCAATTACAACATCATTCTATGGCTAATCAAAGAACACCTTTTTTAGGGATGAAGGCTTTGACTATAATCGCAGATTTTGTTATAGGTTTCCAATGAGCCTTAAAGACTGCTGACTATCATCTGACTGATCATTACAAGTACTTACAGTATTAGGACCAAGTAGACCCTATACCACCCAATCAATTTACATTATTTTTGTTTTTATGATGGTTGAGTACGGTAAATGTTTTTTGGTTTTTGTTGTGTTTTTTTAAATTAATATTTCCTAATAAAGGTTCTCATTTAAGGTCCTACTTGTACCTTATACGGCTATCCTTACAGTACTTTTCCTCTCCGAACCTTTTGGTTCAGATTTTTTCGAGTATATATTCCTGAGGGTTTATTCCCTATTTAAAGTACCTATCGGCCTCAATCCTTCCTTTCTTTCCTCTTTTCAGAGATCTTCATATCATGTTATAGAACAAAACTAAAACATTTCAGACTCATACAATAGGTGTAAACTTACAGTGTGCAATCCATAAAAGGGCTGCCCTACAGTCAAATTCAATAATATTTTTCAGTTATATTTCAAATTATCAAAGTCCCAGTTCCAAAATATTGGAAAACTGATTCATTCAATTTGGCTGCTCCCAAATTTGAAATATTGGGGAGCAAAATTCTGTCAAAAGAAACCAAATTTTTTGGCCATGCACATGTCCAGTTAGCACTATCTAAATCACCTGCAAGAATAGCAGGTGACATGCTACACAATGATAAGCCAAAGCATTAAAACCACTGACAGATGAAAGGAATAACATTGATTATATGATTACTATGGTACCTACCAAGGGGAGGGATATGTTATGCGGCAAGTGAGCAGTTAGTTCCTGAATTTCAGGTGTTGGACGCAGGAAAGATGGGCAAGCAAAAAGATCTGTGACACGGGCCAAATAGTGACGGCCAGAGGACTGGGTCAAATTGGTCTTGTGGGGTGTTTCCTGGTCTGCAGTGGTACCTCGCAAAAGTCAAAGTGGTGCAAGGAAGGGCAACCAGTGAATTGGTGTCAGAGACAGGGACACCCAAGGTTCATTTTTGCACATGAGGAGCAAAGGCTTTCCCATCTGGGCCAATCACACAGAAGCTCAAATTTCTTATAAACGTAATGCAGACTATGATAGAAAGGTGTCAGAACACACTTGACACGTACCATCTGCCTAGAGATTGTTGCGGACCATTTACACCCCTTCACTGCAATTCACTGATGACTTTGTCACTTGGGTGGGTGCAACCACTGAATTTGGCAAACAGCAATCCGGTTTCTAAAGGTCCCCCTATTACTACCCTGGACTGATGGAGTTATGACGTTGTAGGGACATATATGATAAAGCCCACTTTCTGCAGGAATGAAGCTATGGTGTTGAGCTAAATTTTAAAAGACAAAAGCAACAGTTTTGAAACAACCTAACCATAAGCACAGCGAGCAAAGGGCATCTCCATAAAGTTCAAAGCGCCCCATCCTACACTCTAGAATTCTGGGGGCTTCTCTCAGATATATGGCTTCCTCCTGAAATCTAGACATGTGCAATTCAGTTTGGACCTATTCAGAAATTGTCTGAAATATCTTCAATTTGGATCAATTCGAATTCTGAATTGTCGATGTCAGAACCAAATCGCTTCCCGAATAATAGAAATTAAATTCACTCTAAATTTTTCAAATTATAATTGGCCAGGTCCGAATATAATCGTAAAAATTTAGACTTAATTGGAATAATAAAAAAATAGGGGGAAAAAAGTAACCTAATAATATGGCACAGAAACTGTCACTCTAAGCCAAGCCCTTACCCTAACCCTAGCCCCCTAACCATTTTTTTATAATATAACCCCATAGAGACAACGGACGTGTGAGGACGTCACGATATGTGTGAGGACGTCAGTGGGCCAGTTAACCCCTAGCTGCCAAGTGGAGATAGGGGGATCCTTTGGATCCCCTTATCTCCCAATTCGTGACCGCTAGAGGGTCATATTTGATATTTCCACTGATACCAAATATGACCAGGTTTGGTGTAAAACAAAAAATTGTAATAATAATAATAATAATTATTAAAAAATTGTTTTTTTTTTAAAAAATTGTCTGAGGGTGATTAATTAAAGAAGACTTAAACTAGCATCTAAAAATTATGAGCATAAAACTGTCAGAATGAGAGCGCACAGAGAGGTGAACTGGCACAGCAGTGAAGGGGTTAAGAAGAAAGAAAATAGAAATTGGTTATTTCTATTCTCGGGACAAAATTTCAAAACTATGTAGCCGTTGTCTTTTTTGGCCGTTGTAGATTTTGGGGATTCAATTACAAAAAAGCAAAAAAGTGTGTTTTTTATAATTTTTTATTCATATTTCATATTATATTTTATAGTAAATTATTCGATATGATGGAAATAATGGTGTCTTTAGAAAGTCCATTTAATGGCGGGAAAAACAGTGTATAATATGTGTGAGCTGCAGAAACAAGTAAGAGGAAAATTTGACCTAAACACAAACAGCACAGCAACCTAAAAACAGCAGCGGGCACTAAAGGAAGGATTTTTTGTAAAACCGCACGTTCACTATGTGAATAATTAACCCCTTAATGACGGGAGTAATTTTACAACTTCGGCGCTGTTTCGGAAGTAGAGGTTTGCTGAGCTCATTTTGACCATTTTTAAGTCACGTATTATTATACCACCCAGACAAATTATATATCGTTCTTTCCGGCAGACTCAGCAGATTAATAATATATCATTATTATATGTATATGTCATGCCCTGCCAAAATGCTATAACAAAAAATGTAAAAAAAAGTAAAAAAATTTGAATTTTCAATAAAATTTCAATCTTCCACAGTGTGTAAAGTGGTTTTTTTTTTAAATTTTATTATCCGAGGCTCTGCGGTCATATTGTATGGGGTAGATTTGTTAAAAAAATTAGAACGGGGAACCCATTTTTTTTTTGGGGAGAAATTGTGTGATTTTAGCTAAACCCCCCAAAAAAAAAATCATTAGTGAAGCATCATTGTTCACATTATAATTGAAATGTGAAGAATAGTGCTGCATTAAAAAAAAAAAAAAACACGTATTTTTTTATTATTTAATTTATTATTTTTTTATTATTTTTATTTTTACTTTTTTTAAACTTTTATTTTACTTATAACATGGTCATGTTTGATATCATTGGAAAGGCCATGCTCTTATCATACATGACCCCCTATCTGCCACTGATCAGGAGATAAAGGGGTTCAAAGAACCCCCCTATCTCCTCTAAGGGATTTCCATAGGAAATCCCTTTGCAGATAGGGGGTTCCCCGGTTAACTGACATCATTGCGCATGGCGCGATGAGTCAGTTGACCGGGGGGGACCCAGAGGTGGGGGCTGCCATCCAAGATGGCGGCCCCCACCGGAAATAGGCCACGATCGGGCACAAATTAGTGCCCGGTCGCGTCCTGGCAACTAAGGGGTTAACCCCCCATACATCGCTGGAAAAGTCAGGCTGTGACCCTTCCAGCAATGCTGGCCACAGCCGCCTGGTCCCCGGCGATGGGGAGATAGAGGGATCCAAGGGATCCCCCCCTCCCCTTCAGGCGCTTCCCCTGCTCCGGCGGGGGGGACGCCTGAAGCTGATGTCATCGCGCCACCGGCGCGATGACGTCACTGTGCCGGAGGAGGGATTCACACTGATCTGACTCCGCGGGAGTCAGAGCAGCGTGGGAGCGACCGGAGGAGGTGAGTATTAACGGAGGGGGGCTGTAAACACCGAGGAAGTACATTTACGTCCTGCGGCGTCAAAGCCTGCCTAATGCAGGGCGTAAATGTACGTCCTGCGGCGTTAAGGGGTTAAAGGATTAAAATATCTGACATGGCTGACTATATCGGATGTTTCTACTTTTTCTGTATCAGACTGATTAAGAATATTGGAAGATTCCAATTGTTTCCGAATCTGATATTTTTGAATTTCCAAAACAATCCGAACGGAATCGAGACATTTTTTCAGCGTTGCACATGTCTACTGAAATCAGATGCTCTGTGCATCCTGGGTAATTACTAGCAAGTTAACAAGTAACAAATGTTGATTTAGCTTATTTAGATAAATCGATACACTTTGATTTTACCAAATATCGACAGGCAGAGCTTTTCTAGAACAAATTACTGGTATTTATATTTTTTATGAAATGTATGGCTGGCCAGTTTATTCTTTTTAATTGAATGCTAAATTTTCGTTTAATATCCTTCTTCTTTCCTACATTATGGGCTCTATTAAATTCTTTGCGCAAACGTTAACACGTGCGCAAAAATGCATTAACGTGAGGGGAAAAACCCTTTGCGCAAAACGTCGTATTACAATGTCCACAAAAAAAATGCGTGTTAACGTTTACCGCTGGTGAACCTGCGCGAACCCTTTGCGAGCGTAATGTACATTGCGCATCCTAGACTTAACATTCTGAGCACAAATGCGTTTGTGCGCTGGTACGCGGATGGTATTACAATCTATGCGCAAATTTTAACGGACAACGTTTGCGCGCATAATTTTGACGTTTTATTAAAGCTGGTGGTAACGGCAAATCTGAACGTCCTGGCCGAAACCAAATACACCAGCCCAAAAATAAAAATACAGCAAAGTATAGTTACAGATTCTACGCATACCCAATCAATAAAATAAAGAGGTTGTGCGTGTTTTTATTATTGCTGCAGCATATATACTCAGATTGATTTTGACAGGAGCAAAAACGGAACGGGAGACAATTGTGGTTCTTAATTCTGATTGGCTGAATCGCGTTAAACAGTCCGCGCAATGTTAATGAACGCACGTTTTTGCGTGTCTTTTTTACGCGCATTATTTTTTGATGGATGAAAAAATGCGTAAGGATGGTAATACCACCGTTATTTTTCGCGCGTTAACGTTTAACGCTGCGCACAAAAAAAATAGCGCCGCGCGTGCACTTTTGCGCGATGAATTTAATAGGGCCCTATATCGGCTAAAGTTAGAATTAGAAGGGTACTCAAAAGATTTCATACAACTAAAGCAGCTGCGAGGAAATATTCTGGAATAAGCTCGGTGACTTCTCCTGGTAGCAAAAAAATGTATTTCTTAAACATTTCTTCCATATGGTGTTAGAAATTATGGGGTTGATTCAAATTAGAAATTGAGCATCACAGTCGCAGTATTGAAATGCTCCAGATTTAGAGTGGCAGTTATACTTTAATGTCTGTTCAAGGACATCAAAATACATTTTGAGGGATAACAGTTATGTAAAATGTTATTTATAGTCTGTAAGAGCATTAAAATCGTTTGACTATATATCCTTGCAAATATACCAGTGATGCTATTAGTGAAACAGTGAATTCAAACATGAGCGATGTCTACATTAGGGATGATTAGGCAAAGTAATCTTTCCTTTGAAGTGTCTAATGACAATTTACAAAATGTACCAGATGTATTTGATTAAACAATCACATTCTGTGATATTTTCCATGATGCTCTGACAGAGACTTCTAAGATTTGGACCAGATACTAGAGAACCAATCGTATTGATAAATAGTAATAAAGACTCTGGTAACGTTCTTTTGCCAGATTGAAACCATATCTTCTCCAGTCATTGTCTAGGAGCATCAGTCATAGCTAGCTAGTTTGCTAGCTTTCCTCTTATTACTATTATATATGATAAACTTATTTAACGACATGCAATAAAATAAGCTCCTGATGTAATTCGCAGGATATTACATACAGTTCATGCACAGGTTACAAAAAATACACACCGCTCCATTTGAATAGTAATACATGATGTGCATTTACCTACCCATGGAACATAAAACCACAGGCACCAATATAAATGTAATAAATAATGTGAACATTTATTGAGGAGTGGAAGGGAGATGTTGGCTTGAAGTGGCTCATCTCTTGATGTGGGTTAGGGACTGAGTGGGGCTAGATCTCATTAGAAGGAAGCATATTGGAAAAGTCAAGTTGGTTCTGGGAAGCTTGTTGTCAGGGTTGTCGTGTCTAGATTTGAATGTCCACGGCCCGGTCCTGAGTACTATCGTGTCAGTAGTGTGGTCTACAAAAAGGAACGAGAGAGAATTAACTTAAAAAAGGTGTGTTCTTCCACCTTCAGGCAGGGGAATCGTCCAGATTTTCATATGATCGAGTATACTCGAGTTTTAAAATTTCTGCAGGAGAGCAAGATTGAGCAGAGTTAATATGGTTTCATTATTAATATGCAGGTCTATTCACTAAAAGGAGAAACTCTGGAGAACTGCTGGAGAAGTGAAAATTCTAGGTCAAAATAGCCAAACCAGAAAAATTCTCCCATTAGTCTCACTTTCTAAATTGGCTATTTTGACCTAGAATTTTCACTTCTCCATCAATTCTCCAGAGTTCACCTTATAGTGAATAGACTTGATGGTCTCATTCTGGAGTAATATAAAGCAATTTTGTTTATTGCAAATTAATTTTAATTGCAAATAGACTCCAGAGTTTGCCCCTAAAATTTCAACACCTTGGAGATGACGGTCGAAGGGTTGAAAAGCTTTGAGTTGCATTTTTCCTGCATAAAAAAAGGGAGCCCAAGCTGTAATAAACAAGCAGTAGTGTTTTTTGGCCAGCAGTCAAATAGGGCTTACATGTAGTGAATATGTACAGTAGAGATGTTTCTGTACATTTTGACAGTTGGAGTAATAGATATTAATTTTCCATAAAACCACAGGGTCCTGACAGTGACTTTATGGAAAACAACTTGGTTGAGAAGGGTTTAAAGGGCAACATTTTTGACTTCAAACCAAAAAGTATCTAATTTTTCACTGTGATCTGTGTAGTCTTTTAATAACGGATTTAAGCAATTATTTGATATTTGACTTTTACCCTTAAATTACCATGAACTGGTACACTCAAAGTGCCCCAATTTCATTTAATTCTGGAGCAATGAATAGGAATCTTGCGTATTGCAAACAAAATTACGTTACAAATGTGTTTCAGGTTGTACCCAAAATGTTTAGCACCTCAGGCATAGTAGGCTAGGTGCTAAAACAATTTGAACAGCTGGTTTTCGGTATCTAAAACACAGAGCCTCAGGTTATTCAGTACGGAGCCCCAGCTGCATTTGCACTTTTTGGCCAGCAGATGGAGACATCTACCAAATCAAATTGGGTCACTATGGTAAAATACACATTTGGGAATAGTCCCAGTGATTTTTGTTTCCTTTGTAAGTGATGAAAAATGTTTTATTCTGCAAAACCACTGGTTTTATGAGAAGTCACTTGGTAGTGAAGGGGTTAAAACCTAACTGGAAAGAATTTTCTTATTGAAAAATCTTAATATTTTACAAACAAAATGTATCACTTTAGTAGTGGGTAGACTAAGTAACAGATCCCAGCTTTTTGTGGGTGCCTGCACATGTTCTAGGCTCCATTATGAGTGAACCATTTGTGATAGTTCAGTAAATGCCAATAGACTTAATGTCACAACAACTTGTTTTGCTATCACATTTCGATTGGTAGTAGCTTTATCATTTTTGCAGGGATAACACATGATTAACCACTCGAGTCCTAATGACATATACTATATTGCCACAAGTATTCGCTCACCTGCCTTGGCTCGCATATGAACTTAAGTGACAACCCACTCCTAATCTATAGGCTTCAATATGATGTCGACCCTTTGCAGCTACAACAGCTTCAACTCTTCTGGGAAGGCAGTCAATAAGGTTTAGGAGAGTGTTTATGGGAATTTTTGATCATTCTTCCAGAAGCGCATTTGTGAGGTCACACACTGATGTTGGACGAGAAGGCCTGACTCTCAGTCTCTGCTCTAATTCATCCCAAAGGTGTTCTATCGGGTTGAGGTCAGGACTCTGTGCAGGCCAGTCAAGTTCATCCACACCAGACTATGTCATCCATGTCTTTATGGACCTTGCTTTGTGCACTGGTGCCCAGTCATGTTGGAAGAGGAAGGGGCCAGCTCCAAACTGTTCCCACAAAGTTGGGAGCATGGAATTGTCCAAAATGTCTTGGTATGCTGAAGAATTCAGAGTTCCTTTCACTGGAACTAAGGGGCCAAGCCCAGCTCCTGAAAAACAACCCTACACCATAATCCCCCCTCCACCAAATTTTACACTTGGCACAATACAGTTAGACAAGTACCGTTCTCCTGGCAACCGCCAAACCCAGACTCGTTCATCAGATTGCCAGATGGAGAAGCACAATTCGTCACTCCAGAGAACGTGTCTCCACTGCTCTAGAGTCCAGTGGTGGCGTGCTTTACACCACTGCATCCGACGCTTTGCATTGCACTTGGTGATGTATGGCTTAGATGCAGCTACTTGGCCATGGAAACCCATTCCATGAAGCTCTCTGCACACTGTTCTTAAGCTAATCTGAAGGCCACATGAAGTTTGGAGGTCCGTAGCTATTGACTCTGCAGAAAGTTAGCGACCTCTTCGTACTATGCGCCTCATCATACACTGACCCCGCTCCGTCAGTTTACGTGGCCTACCACTTCGTGGCTGAGTTGCTGTCATTCCCAAACACTTCCACGTTCTTATAATACAGCTGACAGTTGACTGTGGAATGTTTAGGAAATTTCACAACTGGATTTGTTGTACAGGTGGCATCCTATCACAGTTCCACGCTGGAATTCACTGAGCTCCTGAGAGCGACCCATTCTTTCACAAATGTTTGTAAAAACAGTCTGCATGCCTAGGTGCTTGATTTTTGTAAAGCTTTGGCCATGGAAGTGAATGGAACACCTGATTCTGATTATTTGGATGGGTGAGCGAATACTTTTGGCAATATAGTGTATTTCAGATCCTCTTTGGCTTGGTTGTTCATGCTTGTCACTGCTCAGCAGACCCAATGCATCCCATCTCCCTTTACATGTATCATGATCCTACTTTGTGTGGTCAAGTGGCATAATGACAGAGGTCACGAGGCTACGGATAAATCCCTGCTGACTTAGAATCTGTTGTGTGTGGTGGTTCTGCAGTGAATATCTTGACATTCCCTTTTCAACTTTCATATAAGCTACCGCTCTTTGAAAATAGGATAGTCGGCAATTTATTATTATTGACTGTACTATGCAGGTGATTACCATAACAATGGCAATTAATTCCAGCCACAGTTAAATTGCTGTCATAGCTGATGCTGAGCAAGGCCATTGCACGACGTGTCTCTTCCATGATGCTTCTCCCAGAGGGACTAGTCGCTACATATTTGAATCAATGTGAAGGGACCATTATCACTCTTGGATTCAGAAGGTCACACTTTGAACCAGCAATTACTGTTATGAGAGTGTTAGAGGTGAGTGGTAGGGGCAGCATAAAAGCCCTCTTATTTTACTTTACGAAGAATTAGACCCTTCTTTCAAATGGAGTTTGACCTTTCACATGAACCATCACTCATAGAAGCAGATAATTAAAAAATATTAACGGCTTCAGGTAAGGTGGGGCAGTTCACTAAAAGGGCAATCCTCCCATAATAAAGCTAGATTGGCATGTGAACTCACATTTCAAAAGTTAGCATCTTCCCTTTAAAATCAGCAGTCAATTGACTCCTTAAAGCATATGATTGACACACCAAAAGAAGATCAAGTACTGGAGAATTTTTTGACACGTTTCCACTGGTTTCAGCCGTGCCCCCTGGTGGTGAGAGGGATTTAGGTCAGCTCTTCACGGTCTGTGTTTGGCCTGGGTTCTGCTGTGTTGTTCAGGTCTGGGGTCACATGGCCTAATTGACCAGACCCGTTTCCTATTTAAATGCCAGCAGCACAGAGGCTCATTGACCTGGTATGAGTTCTGATGAGGACTTCTGTTCCTGCACTGCTATATCCTAGTTCCTGTGTTGCTGCTTAGCATTCGTGTATATTTTTCTGGTTTTGACCTCGGCTTTCTTTGACTACCCATTCTACCTGTTCCCTGTATCTTGTTTACTGATCTGTTGCCAACCTGTGCGAGCCTGACATTCCTCTTGGTTCTGTATCTGCGGCTCTAATCCTGACGATTCTTTTTTTTATTTTTTTGAGAAAGGATTTTACCAGGAAGGATACATTGAGATTTCTCTCGTTTTCAAGTATGTCCTGGGTAGCGAGTATGTACAGTTAGGTGTCTTGCCCAGGGACACTTACTGGAGAGGTGCTTGTCGGAATCAAACCCATGACTCCACAGGCTCTCTCCACGCAGAGCAGTGATGTTACCTCTACTCCACCGAGCCGGTATGTTTCTTGTTTTATGTGTTTGGTTTGTCTTAGTATAGAGGCCAGTTTAAGGACCTTTATTTTCAGTTTAGAATTCCTGTCTGTCTTGCTTAACCCTCACTCTTCCCACTCCCCTGGCTCTGTCATTCTTTGTGAGGTTTTCATTAGTTAGAGGCCAGATTAAGGACCTTCCCCAGTTTAGGTATTCCTTTAGTTTTCGTCCATGCCCTCCTGTCCCTCGTGTTACAGTCTTGTTTATTTCCTGTCTGGAATCTGCATGGTGTACCTGTGCTGTATTAAGTCAGCAGCTAACCTGCCTCAAGGACTACATCCCTCCTTGAATCAAGTCCCCACAATGGCCCAAGTTGGCGGTCAGCGTGACATTGTTTTGGTGTGTAGGATTTAATTTTCAGCATGTAACTTCCACTATACTATATTTATAAAGGGAATAAGAGTCGTCATCTGAAATAAAGAATTTCCCCATTCTGTATGGGGAAGATCTGAGGTCACCTCTATCCCAGATTTGATGCTAGATTCAATAATAGTAAGTACTTTGGAACTTTTTCTTATTACGTCACGAGTATTTTCAGAGCTTCCATTCCCAACAAGGCACTCTGATGCATTTGGCACCCTAATGGTATCAAGAGGTCCAATCTGCCATTACCCATAACACACATATATAAACTTGTTGCCCCCTTATGTCATAGCAAAACACTTGCGCTTTCAAACGAATAGTGCACATCTGTTCAAAAAAATGGCAATACCATTGTTTGAAAAACTACCATGAGTTTTCACTTCGGACAACAGTAATGAGCCGATCACATATTTTCCAGACGCAATGTAAACTAGTCTTTATTTTTTAAATCCAGTGACTTTTATATACTGGCAATACTAGTCATGTCATGCTAGCTGGTGGTGCTGCATTTAGGCTATCTGGGAAGAGAGGGCACCATTCTGGCAATTTAGCATCTGGGACTGCGGAACCTGGTCAGGACCTAGGAGGGCTTTACATAGAAGCAACTGAGTGAGCTCTGTGCCCTGCTGTAGTTTCTAGTGACCCCCTCAGTGTGAACCTGATTCAGTGTTCTTCATCCCTTGGTTTGACCTCTGTCTAAGTATTCTCAGTTCTGGTTTCTGCTCGTGTCCCTGTTTTGTTTATATTGATTCTGTGTACGGACCCTGGCTATAGTATCTGGACTTTGGTTTTACTCTATATTCCCAGAATGGTGTGCCGACCTCTGGCTTTGTATTTGTTCTGCCTTGTCTCTCTTGATTCTGTGGGTTCAGTAGCTCTATGTATTGTTCATGTATTCATATTCTCTATTCAGTTCAGATCCAGCCATTCTAAGGACCAGACAGTCAGATTAGAGGCTTCCTCGCTTAACTGGCTTTTGTCTGCGTGCTGGGTTACCCATTATCCTGACAAGTCAACCACTTAGTGGAGACTTTTAAAATGGTAAAAGGGAGAACAGATAGTCATGTGACAGGATGACTATATCCTACATGTTATCGTTAACATTGGTTACAGTTACAGGCATTTATCCTGCGCCAGCATATTCCACAGCGCTTTACAATACGGGAGCACAAACAGGAGACATACATGATTCATGATGAAAAGATGGCCCTGCCCGTAGGATAACTGTCCAGGTAGTACAGCACTTAACCAAGCGCTCAGTCAGACATCCCGTGAGCTTACAATCTAATGGACTGGGGTAGGTGAAACAGATGGGAACAGAGGGAATGTGAAGATGGTTAGCAGGGCATGCATGGGAAGGACCAGAAGTCTGGACTGCTGGTCTGCTACTTTGCATTTTTCTTGTATTACAGAGAATGTTATGTGACTTAAAATATGACCTCATGTTTATAGCAGAATGGTAGAATTGAACATGTCTGTACTAAAAGAGTTTGTTTTTTTAGTAAGTATTTTACCAGGAAGGATACATTGAGATTTCTCTCGCTTTCAAGTATGACCTGGGTGGCGTGTATGTACCGCTGGGTGTCTTGCCCAAGGACACTTACTGGAGAGGTGCTCTTGCCGGGATCGAACCTGTGTCTCCACGGGTATAGAGCAGTGATGTTA
Organism: Leptobrachium leishanense; assembly: GCA_009667805.1. Classification (NCBI taxonomy): domain Eukaryota; kingdom Metazoa; phylum Chordata; class Amphibia; order Anura; family Megophryidae; genus Leptobrachium; species Leptobrachium leishanense. Next base: position 28,512 of record RXON01002746.1, on the reverse strand, counting down.
CCTCTACTCCACCCAGCCGGCAGGTATAAGAAAATGCATGGCTTGTGACGTCCCTCTGAGAAATCACAATATGCGATAAATAAAAATGTTTACCTTAACTTTTCTACACTTAATTATGGTGTTCAGATTTTGTTTCCTGTCGATGCAAAGGAATAAAAACGAATAACAATATTTAATCATCTAAATGTAAATTTTAATTTTTCAGATAAACTAGTTTATACTAAATTTTGTTTGTTGGTCAGGGGACTAGAGCTCTGAATGGGAATGAGGACTTCTAAAACTTCTAACACAATGACCTTTCAGTTTCTAAAAGAGGCTAGTTTACAGGGAAAAATAAGTCGTGATTTCTGAAAGGTTTTAATACTAAAACATTCAATGGAATAAAATGGCTCGGAAGTGAAAGGATTTTTTTTATATGTTACTTCTGAAATCAAACTTGCTTATAAAAGCAGATTATATAAAACATTAATACTGAAAGATCTCTGTATCTAAAAAGGAACTTATATTGCCCTTATAATACACTTGTCAAAACCAAATACAAGCAGTTTTGGTTGCCTTTGTTTTCACTTGCTCAACATTAGAAAACTATGAAAAGGTCATATGCGAACCCTTTCATTACCAAAAAATGTGTATACATGATTTTGCATTGAAATACAACAAACAAGGGGGGCGTGTCCGGCTGTGTAGGGAAGCAGACGTGCCTAGATGGAGCTCCTGGGGTTTTTGCAGTGAAGGAGACTTTTCTGCCGGGATCACTCTTAGATTTGCCCCTCTTGGGAACCCCTGCACGCCGGGCATCAGGAGGAGTGCTCTGGAGCCTGACTTGCTCCCCCCTCCGGAGCCTAGCTGAGTTTGGGATCTTTCTCCGGCGGGCCCGCATGGTCGTCGGCCATTTTGAGGCCTACCTTCTTACACCTGCTGGGTTGCCTTTCGTTCCCACTACATCCCCCTGCAGATTGATCCTACCGGGCGATTGTGAGCGGCTAGCTGTGCGGATGGAGGGCCCCCGTCCTTCGGCTGCACTCGGTGTCCCCGTGGAGAGGCTGTCGATGGGGAAAGTGGAACGGCATCGTTTGGCGCATCCCCCCCCACCCGAGGTATGGAGGACATTTTTGCGGCCCTCGAGGCCTGTTTGGACGAGATACCGGGGGAGGAGGACACCATATTAACCCGAGGCATGTGGAGGAGGCTGATGGCTGTGATGGGAGCCGATCGGGGGAATATGAACCTGGAGGTAGGAGATGACTCACCGGGCAGACGTCCGGGATACACTGCTGACCCGCAGAGAGCTGGATCGGAGGTCTTGCCCGTTTCCGCTGCAGCCTGTGCGGATGCTGCGGCCGGGGCGGGCACAGCTGAGGCCTGTGTTATTACTACTGCTGAATGGAGAAGAGCTGGAGTGAATGGCGACCTGGATGGGACGAGGACCCTGACGTCTCGGCCCCTGAAAGCTACTATATCCTTAGATGCCAAAGCTTCATTGGCACCCCGTTGGAAGTCTGGGGACGCTGGACCGGTTGGGACTGCCCCCCTTTGGAGGCCTACGGAGATGGGAATGTCCGAGTCGGTGCCCTTCAGTGCAGGGCTGCGGATGCCTGCTCCCACAGTGGCGACTGATATGGGCAGCTATGCGATCTGTCGGAGTGATGATGAGCGGAGGGCATTTTGCGGACAGTTTGGAGCCGATGGGGCGCACGGCTCCACTTTGTGGCGAGATACAGGCTGAAGGGATCTGCCCTTCGACGGATGTCTGCCTGCCTAGCCCGGTAACTAACCCCACTGGACTGTCCTCTGTCCCAGGTTCTCGACGTTCCCTTCTATGCTGTGCACTCGAGTTATTTTGTCATTTTGTGAGTTTACCCCTTTATGAAGCATTCTGCGGACTGAGTTCTTTATTTTTACTTTTTGTGATCTAGTGGTGATTTCTGCTGAGACTTTAACCCCCCCCCCCTTTTTTTTTTTTTTTTTTTTTTCTCTTCTCCTCACCTCCATTTTCTGTTACCCCACACTCGGGGATGACTTTGTGGACTTTTGTTTGTAATTTCATGCAGTGTTTTTGGTGATTTCTTAGCTGAGCATGGTCTTTCGAGGACTCCTACCCCCTCCCTGTTTTTCTCCCCCTTTCCCCATAATTTTATTTTTCACACACCACCTTGTGCTGCAGACCTACTCCCCCCCTCCTTTTTTTTTTTTTTTTTCTCTCTTTTTCTTTCTCTTTTCTTCTCTTGGCATTTGGGGCTAACTCGGGGTGTGCCATTGTGGCGGCCACCATGGCTCTGCCCGTCATACCTGGCCCTCGAGTACCCCGGCCTTGTGACCTGCACATTTCCATGGCCTCCTACGGTGAGGAGCGAGCCAGGAAAGTCACATATTTGGCCCTTGCCACCTAATAATTTATTTATTTATTTATTTATTTTTTTTTGTTCGTCCTGGAGCACTTCTTGGTATGTCTCCCCCCTCCCCGCCCTCCCATTTGATTTGATTTTATTACTTGCCACATAACTGCCTGATGATCCTGCGTGATCACTTTCTTTTATTTTACTTGGCTGATTGTAACGCTGTCATTCTTTCAAAATAAAAATTTTGAATACAAAAAAAGAAATACAACAAACAAAATTAATATTAGCCTGTAAAGCTCCATTCACTTAACTTTTAGTGCAAGATTTGAGTTCTCCACGGGGGGAAATGTAGTATGGTAAAGAAAATATAAGGAGCAGCCCACACCCTCACTGTAACAAAAAGTTAAAAGCTAGCTGCAGTATTAAAGGGTCACTATCACCAAAAAATGAAATGTGCTAATTTTATTTATTTTATGTTGCTGATATCATGTGCTTTGTTTTTCTTTTGTTTGTTAAGAAAATATTTTACTCTATATGTGTCACTGGGTGCATCCATTGCGTGATCTTTTATGTTGTAAACTGTCCCCCCACAGTGGGCTATATTACAATCTTTGCGCAAAAACCCTCGTGCAAAGCGTGACTTTTTGCGCCAAGCGTTAAACTTTTGCTAGCGCAAATCACCGCTGGAATTACAATCCTCGAGTGTCTTTTCATCCGCCAATCAATATCGTGCGCAAACAGGACACGCCCAAATGCTCACGCAGTGCCGTCACGAGCAAAAATCTGTGTGCGCACTGTTTTTTTCTCACGATTCAGCCAATCAGAATTAAGAACCACAATTATCTCACGTTAAGAAATTGCGCCTGCTACAGTCAATCTACGCATATATGCTGCAGCAATAATACATACCCACACTTCTCCATTTTATTGGTTTAGTATGTGTAGAATGTGTAACTATACTTTGCTGCATTTTTTATTTTGGGCTGGTGTATTTGGTTTCGGCCAGGTTGTTCAGATTTGCCATTAACACCAGCTTTTAGGAGTTGCTAAAATTATGCGCGCAAAGGCTATGCGGTAATTACTGCGAAATGGATGGTAATACCATCCTCGTACCAGCGCACATTCGCATTTGCGCTCACAATGTTAAGTATAGGACGCGCGAAGTACAGTAAGCTCACGCAGGTTCACCCGCAGTAGACGATTGCGTGTGGTTGTTGCGCCTGACTAGAATACGGGATTCGGCGCAAATGGTTTTACCCGAAGATTGTAATTTAGCCCAGTATCTTTCTATCACTTGCTCTTCACTGTGTGGCTTTGGCCGTATAATGGTGTCTATGAGTCGATCACTGACTCACATCATTGTATTGTGTAGGATGTATTCAAAAGACATCATCATGTAGTAGATTAGAAGTCTTTTAAGCTCCCTATTTTATCTCATTCAGTTGCCAGTTCTTATCTGGAGTAGCCTGAATCACAATACACTGCCTGCTGCCTTATCTAAAAATTCCCTCCTCCTTATTAACTGTTAAATACTGTATACAAATAAAGCACAGTTACAAAGTAAAACTCCCATTAGATTTTGGTAAATGTTGCATCACAGGAAAGATGCACAAAATGGAAACAGGAGATAAAAAATAATTTTATTTTCTCTTTTTTCATGCAATTATTTTAATCAAAAAACAGCAGCATGTGTTTTATAAGGTGGATTTGTTTGTAATGCCCAAGTAATACAGTCACAGTTTATGTAAGTGGTACTGTCCCTTTAAAACAGCCAGGGAGCGCAGAATACAGGAAGAGCTCTGGGAAGACTAACTATCGTATAGCAGTACTATTCAGGTTGTTATAATTGCTGAAAATACCTGTATAGTACAGATACAATGTGTTACTGTAATTTCCGTATACAGGCATTATGCCATATACAAATATTATTTATATATTCTATTGGTATGAAGCTGGTAACCCTAATTTCAACCCCTGATTTTTGGTGGCTCATTCGACAGGTTTAATCAGGCGAATCCTATTGGTTTCAATGGAAACAAAAAATCCCCGTTTTCATTAAATATTTATTCAGCCATTTACGCTTATGTTTTTCACTTGCAGCAAAAACTCAATTTTTTAGGATTCCTTAGGCATTTTTTGCTACTATCTTGGTTAAATTTTAGGTTTCCCAATTTATTTTAAAGCAACGAGGCTTTTTTTCCCCATGGGTTTCAATGTAAAAAATATTCCCCCGGTTTTATTGCATATTTATTCAACCGTTTATTTTGTTCACTTGCAGCAAAAAATCTCATGATTTTTTAGGCATTTTTCTGTTTAAATTTTAGGTTTCTTAATTTATTTAAAGTATCGAGGCTTTTCTTTCTTTGCTGAATGCAGCTGTATTATTTTCTTTCAGTCCGGCTGCGTTCGGCAATGAATACTATGTTTCGGCACCTTAGATAGCTCCGTAGCCCCGTGCGGCTGCTGACCATGGTTCTGAATCAGCAGCTGATGGTACTTTTGAAGGTGTCTCGATCTCGGCAGTGAAGGGATTAATATTTCCTCCATAAATTAGTTTAAAGGTGACGGTGAAAACCACAATCCTGATAACAGTCGTTACAGATTTGTTACAGTTGGAATACTAGATAATAGATTATGTAAAGTAATAATGAACACATGAAAAGAATAAAGACTTGCACAAAGGGGATTTATGCAAGGTGAAACTTTTCTTTGAGCTCAATACATACTTCAGTACTTAATAATTACAGAGCAGTAGTGGATCAAACACACACTGTATAGTATCATTGCCAAATAATGAATAGATACGCATTACAAAAAAAGCAATTATATTTAATTAAATAAAAAAATATATAAATTCAAAGAAAAGCTAATAATACCACAATAATTACAGCCAAAATACACCGGCTATAGCTGGTAATTATGAAACTACTACATTTAAATCAAAGTCCGCCTTTTTCACACGGAACATCTACATTATTCTAATTGTTGCGCATTTTTGGATTTATTATGTTGTACTTCTTTTTTTTGTATAATATCATTTTTATTGATATAAAAGAATGCATATAACAAGGCATAGTCAGTTCAGTTACATAATAATAAGTAATAAGCAAATCCACTAATGTTCAGTAATCTTGTGGAGGGTACATTCTCTTGAGCTTTCAGTGTGAAGAGCATAGGGGTCGAATACTTCACATGTATCTCAGCAAATGTTAAGATAGCTAAAAGAACCGTAAAATAAGCTTATACCAACAAGTGATAGGTATTCTAAGAAAAGAAAAAACAGAAGAAAAAGAAAAGGGAAAACCAAAAATCATACATACAGTAAACCAAAAACAAAAACAAACAATTGGGTCGTGAGATCTATATGCTCGCATTGGAGGGTCTTGCTCATCTGCATGTCCAGAATCACAATAGCAGTCAACCGGTCGATCTATAAAGGGAATATGGGGGGTATAGTTCGCCGTTCAAGGGACCTGGCTAGGGCCTCCGGGTTATCTTTACGGTGCTTCATAACAAAGTCAGACCACCAGTACCACGTTTTAAAGTAAATATCGTATTTGTTTTCTAGTGAGAGGTGAAGTTCTTCCATTTCCCTAACGCTGTTGACCTGGTCTATACATTCAAAAATCGACGGTGGCGATTGCGATTTCCAGTGTCTGGGTATCAGAGATTTTGCTGAGTTAAACAAGTGAATCACTAGAGACTTGATATATCTATTCGGGGATAGGGGGACCACATGGAGGAGAGCAGCTTGTGGTGTGAATGGGACCTCCAAAGAGGTGATTTCCTTAACGTAGGTGAACATCACCTCCCAGTAGGGTACTATAAACGGACAGGTCCACCAGATATGAATGAACGTTCCCTCTGATAGCCCACACCTCCAACATTCCGGGGACACTCCTGGGTGCATCAGCGCCAATCTATTAGGTGTGAGGTACCATCGTGAGAGCAATTTGTAATTCATCTCTTGTACTTTCAGGTCTCTAGAGGAATGGAAAGTGATATGGAAGACATCTAACCATGCACGCTCGGTCAAAGGAGGGGGGTGTCTCAGTTTCCCACTTAGTAGTGTAAGAGGGTAGGTCTGGGTATTCCGCAGCCAGCAAAAGGGCATATATTAATGAAAGGAGATGTGGTGGAGGGGGATCTTGAGTACAGAGGCTTTCAAAGGGGGTTAAAGTAGGTCTGTATGGTTCGTGTGCTGTCAGGCTGGACCAGAAGTGTTTGAGTTGGAGATAGCGATATGCATCCATGGGGGACGATATCCGTTGTGGCACCAATTTCTCTAGGGGTAGAAGTGTGCCCTCAGCCGCGCACGTCTGGATTTTTAAATATGGGCCGTCATAGTCGATGTCTAGGAATGAGGGTTGGCGGCCAGGCAGGAAGTCAGGGTTGCTGTTTATGGGAGTAAGGGGGGAGGGGAGAGGGGATAGGTCCAGTCTGTGGCGATAGCGGCGCCATAACCTTGGAGTCGGAGATATCGTCGGGTGGGACGTCGGGCATATAGTGGTGTGAGAGGCCGTTTGCCAGGGCGCTGAGACAATGGGGACTTGAAGGAATTTTTGTTCGAGGGGGACCCACAGTTTATGGGGAGGGGACATAGACCAGTCCGACAGACGAAGGAGCAGTGCGGGCACATAGTAGTATTCCATGTGAGGTGCACTCAATCCTCCCCGGTGTTTAGGGCGGGTCAATAAGTGAAAGGCCAACCTGGGACGTTTGTCAGCCCATATGAACTTTCCAAATAGACTGCGCAGTGTGTTGAAGAAAGAAGGGGCAACATGAATAGGGAGAGTCTGGAATAAGTAGAGGAATTTAGGTAGTACGGACATCTTTATTATATTAATCCTTTCAAACCAAGAGAAGTGGGGCTTGTCCCATGCCTGTAAGTCGCTCCGTACCCTATGTAAGAGAGGTTCATAGTTAAGAGTGTATAATAAATTAAGGTCAGAGGGGAGTCGGAGGCCTAAATATGTGATAGCTTCTCATTGCCACGAGAAGGGGAAGAGGGATCTGATCTGAAAGCGAGTGGTGTCGGGGATGTCCACTCCAAGTGCCTCGCACTTAGTAGCGTTAATCTTAAAATTGGAGACCGCGGCATATAAACGGGCTTCCCGCAGAAACGCTGGGAGGGATTGTAGGGGATCTATGATCGTCAATAACACGTCGTCCGCAAAAGCAGATACTTTATATTCATGGAGGGGGGCATTGTATCCTCGAATGCACTCATTGTCCCGCAATCTCTGCAGAAAAGGTTCTAGCGTAATGATAAACAGTATCGGGGAGAGTGGACACCCCTGACGCGTCCCGTTCCGGACCGATATGGGGCTGGAGAGAGTGCCATTTACTCGGAGGAGGGCTGTCGGGTTACTGTAAAGTGCTGAAACCCAGGCTAGCCAGCGAGGTCCCAAACCCAGTTTTGCTACAACCGTTATTAAAAATGACCAATCTACTCGGTCGAACGCCTTTTCGACGTCGACCGAGAGAAAGAGCATAGGGATAGAGTTGACCCGGGATATGTGGAGAAGATTTATGGCTCTCAGAGTATTGTCCCGAGCCCCTCTAAGAGGAACAAATCCCACTTGGTCGGGATGGATCATAGAGGGGAGTATGGGGTTAAGTCTCCGGGCCAGCATCTTTGCCATAAGCTTTATGTCATTATTTATTAGAGAGATGGGGCGGTAGTTAGAGCATAATAAAGAGTCTTTACCAGGTTTTGGTATAAGCGAGATTGTAGCTCGGAGAGCTTCTGTGGGGAAACTAGTCTCTTCGCCTATCGCGTTAAAGGAGCAGAGAAGGTAAGGGCCCAGTGTCTTCAGAAAGGTCCGATAGTACCCAATAGAGAAGCCATCTGGGCCCGGGCTTTTCCCCGTCAGGGTAGCTTTAAGTGCTTCCTCCAGTTCCTCAGATGTGAAGGGGACGTCTAGCGCCTCAGCCTTTTCTGGGGAGATAGTGACATCCAGGGCTTTAGGCAAGTAATCAGTCATAAGCTTAGCTGGAGGGGGTGAGTCCCTAAGATTATATAGAGAGTGATAGTAGGTATGGAACTCAGCTAAAATTTCGTCATTGAGATGTGTGATGGAGCCGTCAGAGCGTCTAAGTTTGGGGATGTAGGTAGACTGGTACTTCTGGCGTAGGGCTCTCGCCAAAAGTTTGCCACATTTATTACCGTGAAGGTAATAAGAGCGTTTAGTAAGGAGGAGCGACCTACAAGCATGGTGTTGGAGCAACTGCCTCAATTCTGATCGGAGATTGGATAAGGAGGAGTAGTGTTCAGCGGATGGAGTGGCCTTATGAAGAGTCTCAAAAGTCTGTATATCTGCGAGCAAGGATTGAATCTTGTCTCCCCTGTCCCTTTTACATCGGGCCCCCAGTTGGATCAACTGACCCCGGAGTACACTCTTATGCGCCTCCCACAGTATGGGATCAGAGACTTCCCCATTATCATTCTCATCAAAATATTGGGAAATGGCATCTGAGAGATACTCCCGGTGAACCACGTCCTTCAGTAGGGATTCGTTAAGACGCCATTGGTAATGTCTAGGGGGTAGGTCGGGAACATCGAGGTCCAACAACACTGGGGCGTGGTCTGACCAAGTGATACTCCCTATGGACACTGTGCGGATTAAATGGAGTGTATGGTGAGACATGAGGAAAAGGTCCAGACGGGAGTAAACTCGGGCAGCATGTGAATAAAATGTGTAATCGCGCCCAGCGGGGTGCATCGCTCTCCAACAATCTACCAATTGAAACGTCTGGAATAGTTGGTGGAATCTACGTCGCTTAGATGGTTGTGGCGTGCCCGGAGAAGGGGCAGCTTCCTTCGGGGAGTCCGGGGAGATGTTGAAATCTCCTCCACATAATAGAAGGCCTTCAGCAAACTTAGCGAGTTTATTCAAAATTCTACTGAGCGCAGTGCACTGATGAGTGTTGGGGAGGTATATATTTGCCAGCGTGACCAATCTAGACCCAATATGCCCCTTTATAAAGATGAGACGGCCCTGTGGGTCTTCAATCTGGGAGGTGCATGTGAAAGGAATGTGTGAGGCCACCAGGACGGCCACCCCTCTAGATTTTGACGCCTCAAAGTTACTATAGAAGCCCTGGGTAAAGTAATTTGAGCGCAAAGTTGGAGCACTATCTGACCGAAAGTGAGTTTCTTGCAAGAAGGCAAAATTGCATTTTTGTTTACGAAAATCAGCCATAGCGATCCGCCGTTTAGCCGGGTGGTTCAGTCCCCTGACATTCAGGGATATAAGTCGTATCTTAGCCATAATCTAAAAAAGTGTCCCTACAAAAATAGCAGTGTTGGAGAGAATGCACTCCCCTGCGCGGGCTCAACACGAGCGGTTCTGACATGAACAAGATGTACAGGTTGCATTGACCCAAGTAGACATACAATAATAAAAACAAAAATACAGACAGAAGTAAAATCATAAACCGCACCTTACAGTGCAAAACACATAGCAAAGATCGGTGTGGGTACCCGAATAGGGTACAGACCCATATGGGGCCAAGCCAGCAAGATGAGAATAAGGAACAGCCGTTCCAGGCATACTGGATAAATTCAAACACCACAGGGGGATGGTGCAGAACACAAGTAAAATACTTAACATGGAAACCTTAGTAAGTGTATAATGAATGAAATAAAGCACTACAGTTAAAGTAGGTTATCAGCCTCCCAATTCTGCCGCAACCGGGCAAATATAAAGTAAGCTTAACCTTCGGGTGTCGTCTTCAGCAGACGGACGTAACCTCAGGACTCGTTCCATCGTCCAGTAGCTTATTGCAATAAAAAAGAGAAATGTGGACGGTCCCAAGGGTTTTGGGCCTCCGTCCTCAGGATGGAGGTGTCGGGATGGACCAGCCGGTCACTTTAGCCAACAGAATAGAAGGGGAAATAGAAAAAAAAGAGGGGGGGGAACCTCTCAAGGGTCCTGCCTCGTCGGGCCAAAGGTCGAGTGGAGTCCTGGGTTTGTTGCCTCATCCCTGAGGGGATGGCGGTGTTTCTGTCTACGGACTGCTTGCCACTTTTGCCTTTGGGGCTTAGGAGGGGGGAAATCCAGGAAGTCGCCTCCATGCCAATTTGCAACTTCCACCTGCGGTAGGTCCAAGGGTGAATAAATTCAGGCATGTCTCCAGGTTCCGTGATAGTCATGAGCTGATTATCCCTACGTACAGTAAGAGCAAAAGGGTAGCCCCACCTGTATCTAATGTCTCGAGCTCTGAGGACATCCGTGATCGGCTTAAGGTGTCTCCAGGCTTGCAAAGTGAATCTGGAGAGGTCTTGGTAGACTTCAACCGCGTGTCCATCATGTGTGATTGATCTTTTCTTTCTGGCCGCTTGCATGATCTCTTCCTTAAGCGGGAAATGATGTATGCGGCAGATGATATCTCTTGGGGTGTTGATGGAGCTCCCCATGGGCGCAGCGCTCTATGTGCTCTATCAAACAATATCGGCGTATCAGGTGGACGTTCAAGGAGCGCATTAAATAAAGTCCATAGAATGAGGGGTATATCTTCCGTGTCTTCCGGTTCAGGGACACCTCTAATTCGGACATTGTTGCGGCGCCCTCTGTTATCTAAGTCGTCTACTGAGCGGCGTAGGTCAGTAACATATCGGGACTGTTCGTTTAGTTGGGCCTGTAATCTGTCAAGGTGGGCCATGGAAGCGTCTCTATCATCTTCCAAATCTTGTACTCTACCTCCCAGTTGCCGCACATCAGCCCCCAATTCAGCAAATTTTGCATAAAATTTTGCCTCCATGCGTGAGAATAGAGATTCCAGGTCCCTCTTAGTGGGTAGATGGCGCAGGGTCTCCCTTACCTCCGCAGTTGGTATGTCGCTCAGAGAGGAAGTCCGGCTGTCTTGCAGATCATCCTCCGATTCAGCCATGCGGTCCCCGGCTGCCGCCATCTTGGTTTTGTGGCCTTGTGAGGGATCAGCCTGTGACCCGCGGAGATAGTGGCGCATCGGGGAGCTCCCGGTCAGCGCCGGGGTATGAGGGTGACTCACAGAGGCAGCGGCTCGTTTTTTTTGTCCCGTGGGACGTCGTGCGGACATTCGAAGTGCTTATTTGGTGCGCCCGGGTGCAGAGCTGCAGAATCAAGCGGCCATCTTGCCTCGCATCCAAACCACGCCCCCCGTTGTACTTCTTTTTATATATATACACTCAAAGTGATTTGATATGTCATCATGTAAACATATGTCATTTTTTCAAGATATAATTTCCAACATATTTATTTTCACGGTATACGTATAACATATATTTGGAAAAATTAAAAAAATTCCATACAAATGTAGACCCTGTACTCATGGAAATTTTCACAAAGATTTTTGTATTATTTATTTATTTTTTATTTATTTCAGTAAGATCTAGACTCTATGCAAAACATAGCATATTATCCCACCTAGATTCGGTATAAACCAGGAGGGATTGGAGAAAAGACCTAAACCCAGAAGGATGTATTGGAACTAAGAAACAAGGAATGAAAGAGACTCACTTGGACAAAAATCCAACAAAGTGAACTGGGTTGGGGCTGTGTCAGACGAGCGCACTAAGTGCGACCGTATTGACATGCCTCCCGGTGTCCATCGCTGCGTTGTGCCGCTTCGACAGGGCCAGCCACATGCTGTAGCGCTCGCATGAATTGCAGCATGCCTGCTGCAGCGCGCGCGTCTGTTCAGAAAGCCTCCCATCGAAACGCACGATGTGCGTTCATCGGGGCTACAAAGTAGGGATGTGCGTTCGGGTTTCGGAATTCGAATTTTCACGAAATTTCCCGATTCGTGTTTTCGGATGCGGCCGAATTTCCGAAAAATTTTAGATCAGAAAATTTCAGATCCGAAATGTTTTCCGAGCCGAAACGAAAATTTCGGATTTTCGAATGGACTTGAAATGTGTCAAACGAGGAGAACTATTTTCCGAAAAACGAAAATTTCCGAAAACGAATTTCTGAAAAACGAAAATTTTGTAAAACGAAATTTCTGAAAAACGAAAATTATGTAAAAACGAAAATTTCTGAAAAACGAAAATTTTCGAAAAAACGAAAAGTCGATACAAAAACGGGCAAAATGACACGAAAAATACGAAAAATGGTCGATATTCGGAAAAATGTGCAATTCCGAAAAACGAAAATTTCCGAAAATACGAAAAGTCGATACAAAAACCGAGCACAGTGACACGAAAAATACGAAAAATGGTCGAAAGTCCGAAAAAAAATGTACCCAAACGTGCCGAACCGAATCGAATCGAAACCGAAATCGGTCGAAACGGCCGAATCGAAAAGTTTAAAAATCCGAAAATCGAACCGAATCGAACCGAAAAAAAAATCGGTGCACAAGCCTACTACAAAGCACGATCCTCCATAGGAGGATCGAAACTTGCAGTGCTGAGTGCGCTCAGCGAGGTGGCCAAACAGTCATCAGATGGTCATCAAAGTGAAAAGAACATCCATTCTCAGACGTTCCTTCCGCTCTTAAAAAAGAGTCTAATCTATTAAAGGTATTTTAGGATTAATATCCTAATGCCATGCACTTAATTTGGTGTATTCCTGGAATGAGTTAGCATCATTGTCTATATTCATTATTGCACATTATCACTTTACATAGATTAACTATATATTCAACCCAGACTATATTTATTATTTTGAGTTAATATCACATAATTAAGTATTTATATAATTATTAGATTACATCTGCATCTTGGAGTTTTATTAATTATGATATTAATATGCTTTATTACCATCTCCCCCCCTTTTCACTACACACTATAGATCTATTCATAGCTTTTGGGTTAATCCCTGTATACACACATTGGACCTATGTCCATATTTTGAATGCCAATTCACTTTAGTTTATTAGATCTTTAGGTATTTATATGTAATATTACTTGATTATATTTAATGACATTTAATGACACTTATCCACAGAGTTAAGACATTGTGCCTCATAAATGTGTCCTGTGGCACAGCGGCATCACCTAATAGCGACCCTCTTTAATGCAGTGTTTTGTGTCTCTTTTTGAATAGTTATTTATTAGCCCAGCGCTGTGGGGGCCTTTGTGTTTGTGTTTTTATCCTCATTGAGGATGTTTTTGAGGCCATATTTGGAGCCGTGCGGGTCCTTGGTGATCCTGCGTTTCAGCCTGAGACGCGGGGAGTATGCGCATGCGCAAAATGGCGGGCGCAATGTTTATAATAAAGAAAATAGATTTCTTCCGTTTGCCGTGCTAATTCATTACTTCCGCGTTCCGGGGTGACACGCAGGTCCTCCAATCATGTGCAAACGGCGGGAGCTACTTAAGCACACCTGAGTTCAAGTATGATGATTGCAAAGTGATTGATTTTTTAAAATTTTTTAAATTGTTAATGGATTGTGCATTGTATATAAAGGCAGCAGCAAGACTAGACATATGATAACCAGCTGAGGAAGCCTTTGTAGGCGAAACGCATCCTCGTCTTTGGTCTGGTAGATATGATCTATCTATTTTAAAGCGAATAAATGTTTTTATCCTTTTAACAAAAAACTCTATTTTGCTGTCTGCCTCCATAACTCCTGTAAAGAAGGTCTGGGGAACACCTTCTGATTCCCTAAAAGCGTATTGTGACGGAGCCAACAGAGGCTCAACAGTGTGTGAGTTTTAAATTGGCTATCTTATTTCAAGATATATAGTTGTGTGTGATTTATTGCACTAGGGGGTGCCTTTTTGGTTTGTGTCAATCTCCTCACAGTATCCTTATTCTGGTGAATCCTGGAGAAGTCGTTTGAAGGTTTTATGGGCACCCAACATAAAGTCCCTGCTCGCCTTATTCCTGAGAGCCGGTTGTGGGCTCCACAGAATGTGAGTTGATTATTGATATATAATACTCTCACTTTGGGTACTGTCCTACTGCGCAATTTTGGTCCTTTGTGTTTGTGCTTCCTCCCTACAGTACAACTCCATCGACATCGTTTTGAGAAGATCTACTCTTAAAGACAACTATTTCAGTTTATGGACATATTGAGTGTCTACCCCACTGTCTTCTTTTGGACTTTTTGTCTTTTGAAGCGCTGTGTTGTTTTCCTGTTCATATTGTTGCCACTCGGGTATTTAGAGAAACCCCCTATACAGCATTCAGCGAGTGGGATAGACACCATTCCGGCAGGCGCTTCACCCCCTTTCTCTCTCTTAAAAATGCTTGTCTGAGCCTGGCCAAAGCTGTACAAATACAGAAAAAATGTATTAACTACAAAAAGACACACGACATAATGAACAACAATGGTTGTGGGATACCTTCAAGCATTTACTCCATGACGCTTGGCAAGGAAAAAGAGTACCCCCGTAGCCCAAATATGAATAATGCAAGTACCGGCTGGGTGGAGTGGAGGTAATATCACTGCTAAAGACACCTAACGGTACATACTCGCCCCCCAGGAAATACTTGAAAACAAGAGAAATCTCGATGTATCCTTCCTATTAAATTAGTTTATCAAAAAAAACAACTTATGAACAATTCATAGGGCAGGGGAGAAATGCCAGGTCCTGTCTGCAGAAAAATAATGAACCAGAGGTAAAGGTTGAAGGGAGGATCGGGAATTAGACATATCGAGGCAGAGCTGGGCTAATGCCCTATTGTGTCTCCTACTCATTGATTTCTGGTCTGTCCCTAAAATAACCCTGGTATCCGTTTTATGAATAGATAATACTAGACAGGAACTGTAATAAATGAAAAGCTTGCAAGCCTCAAGAATAGAAAAAAAAATTAGAAGGCATCAGAACCAGGATATCACAACCTGATCATAACCAGATTAAAGCTGCTAAAAACAATAACCCAATCACCAAAACAACGCTAACGCGCGTTTCACCGCTACCTCTCACAGCTTCATCAAGAGCGCTTTTGATGAAGCCGTGATAGGTAGTGCCAAAATGCATGTCATTGTTGTTTTGTCGCCACCGACACCAAAAGAGGTCAAGAACTGGGTCTTTGCCATCATAGAACCAGCTGCACCTTCCTAGTTATGTCAGTTATGTCCCGTGCTGGATTTTTCATTCAGCCCTGTGTCTCCTCCAGTTCCTTGACCTCCCGCCCGGGGTTTCCTGTGGTTCCATGAAACACTCAGGTTTAATCAGCCCCCACCTGGTGTATCTCCATATAGGGATACTACACCCCTTGCTCCTCACTTCAGCATTGAAGTCTGACTGTAGAGTTGTGTGAACCTGTTTGTGCCTGGATTGCGGACCCCTTTCCTTTATTTACCTGGATTTCTGTTATTTGGATTATCCTCTCATTTTGCCTAAAGGACTTTTGTTTCAACCTCAGACTTCCACCATTATTCATATGGACTCCTGCTGATTCCTGAACCAAGACCCCCTTTGTTACCACATCTACCAAAGACCCTCTGCTATTTGTGTATCTGGTCCTGTGTCCTGCAATCTGCCTTTGTTTATACCCGATCTCTCTAAGTACCTTCTGTATTTAGTTCATTATTCATGTCATGCCCCTCTGTCTTTAACTTATGTTTAGCTCATTCAGCTTCCTTCTAGTTTAGTTATCTGTTCTGGTCAGCTCATTGTTATAGCTGACTATACTAAACCTGTGCTATCACTTTAACTAGTGGCTCCGCCCAGGATGACACAGGTCAGAGGGCACGGCAGCCATCTTCAGGGTCAGTGAGTGTGATGCAGTTATGAAGGCAGATGCATGATCCTGTGTTCCTGTAGTTATCCAAGCCTGTATATAACAGTAAGTGTCCTGCAATAAAGCAATGGTGAACCTGACAGCCCAGCCTCATATCTGAACAAGCAGAGATCATAACAGTGGCGACGAGAATGAGATTTGTAAAGGTCTGCTCAGCCTGAAAAAAAAAAAAAAAAAAACAGGTATTGAAAGCCAGATAAAGCACACATTGCCATCCAGCAGCAAGATCATGGCACTGATAGGCACATTAACTGAGTTTGATGGAGAGAAAACTTCCTGGAGCTCCTGGACTGAGAGATTAGAGCAGTACTTCAGTGCTAACACCATACCCCTGAGAGACAGGTTGCAGTGTTTCTCACAGCCGTGGGGGCTAACACATATGACACTCTAAGAGACCTTCTGTTCCCTGAGAAACCAGCAAGCAAGGCTCTACAGGAACTCCTGAAACTATTAGAGGATCACTTTCAGCCAAAACCGCTGGAAATTGCAGAAAGATCATAACACTCATTTCATGTCTCGCCCCTGTGTATAGCTTTTCATGTCTTGCTCCTGTGTCCAGTCTCGTGATCTGTATTTAGTTCAGTGCATTCAGTAGTAGTTCTGCTTCTGTTCTAATTCCCCTGTGAGGTGTTTAAATAAAAGCCAACCTTGTGCCCACCTCTATTTACCGCAAATCACTTACCCTCTCACCACACCTGACACAAACCTGTCGTGTCAGTGGGTCATCCTGAGGACAGGTTTGGAAAACACTGGTTTAACCCATTCACCACCAACATTGAGTAAATCTTCCAGTGGCTTCAGGTCCCTGAGATTGAGTATATCCAATAAGTACATCTTCTGGAGGAATGCAAAGGGTTCCCAAAAGTAGCAAAACATCAGACATAGCAGCCAATGTACTGCAAGTCCCAGAACTGCACTGAATGTTCGGATCGGACATAGAATGTGTCTGCAGTGTCTTATGGGCAATGCAGCAGTTCCAGAATTTGAATCCTGCCTGTCAAATAATGTAGAATTATAAGCATTGTAAAACTCCTTGGCAATACCTTACAATATGTATATGTGTGTAGTATTGTGTGCATGTGTGTAGTATTGTATGTATGGAATCATGATTGGGTTAAGGGGTTATTTAAAGTGGCTTTCCATAAAAACATTGCTTCCTGACAGTGAATTTATGGAAAACTACTTGGCGTAAGCGCTTTCCAGCTTCTTGGTAGTGATACAAGTGACAGCAGTGAGGCCTAAAAGAGAATTTAATTTCTTCCATGGGAGAACATGGATTCTGCAATAAAACAGTACATTTTCATAATTCTGCTCCACATCACAAACTCCTGATTAATCTTCTTTCATCCCACACCACAGACCTGCCCCCTTTTACCTTAGAACCTAAATCAGCTAATTTTCACCCCAGAACCAGTCTTTTTCCAGCACCAGATCCTTTCCACCCATCAATATCAAACAATTATAAATGGTCACACGTATCAGTGGCAACTCAGCAAATTATTAAATGGAGCCCTTTATCCTTCATCCATAAAATGTTCACCTTTTGCCTATACACCTTTTCACAGGATACAATCGTAGATATTTACCTAGGGTTCTCTCTAGTTACATATATGCAGAAGAAATGGTTTCACGCCTATTCCCTATCAGGGCAGCTGTGTGGACCAGAAGTATTGTCAGGTCCCACGGCAACGCGTAGCAGAAAGGCCAAGTCCTGAATTAAACCCCGGTAACATAACCATGCATATGTTATACCTGGTTCCAGCATTGGTCTCCTGCACCAGGTGCATGTAATGATCGCTGGCTGGGTTCCTTAAAAGGACCACTCCCACGGGAAGGGAAGGGAAGGGAAGGGAAGGGAAGGGAAGGGAAGGGAAGGGAAGGGAAGGGAAGGGAAGGGAAGGGAAGGGAAGGGAAGGGAAGGGAAGGGAAGGGAAGGGAAGTTCCTAAACCTGTTCTAGAGCCTTCCTGTTATTAATAATCCATGCCGGTACTGTGTCAAGACCCCCCCTTCTGTTTACCTGCCTCAAGACTTCCATCCACCGTTCCTCCTCATTCCATCTTCAGAGACTCATCATTTTTCCTGTGTTCATTATTTCAAGAGACGGTTTTCCCCATCAACTGCATTGTTCTTCAAGACTATTATTTATACAGATTCCTGCCTTTTTTTTGCATCCAGTTTATTCAATATACGTTTCTGCCGTTTTCACAAACCCTTTTTGTTGTTGCCTTTATTTACTGCATCCTGGGTTCATGTCCACATCACCGGTGTAACCAGAACCCGGTCCCTGACAAGTATCCAGCCAACCCATTCACGTGTAAGCCCACCCACCACATCACAGCACCTCTGGGTCAGGTGAGTCCTACCTAATGAAGCCAATAGCTGCTTTTCTAAGCAACCACATATAATCACGCTGATTATCGGCTAAGAGGAAAAATAATGGGTTTATATTTATACCCTCACCAGGAACAATTCCACTTTGAGATTAAAGAAAACATGAAAAGAGGCAGCAGCAATAATGAACTGGCTGGGGAAGAAACGGTTTTGCGCCTAATCCCGATCAGTGCGGCTGCGTGGACCAGAAGTATACAGCCTGCTCCACGTATAAAACATATCCTGCCTGCTCCATGTATAAAACATATACATTCTCTCATTACCATCTTCATTTTTAAATGTAAAAGCATACCGAGTTAAGAGTATTTAATAAAATTATTTTTACTTAAAGTCTATTAAGAAAAATCAAAGCATATGCTTTTGCTAGCTATCTGGTGTTAAAAAAAATTATATATATATTTTGCGGAAGTAAAAACAAAAAGTCTTATTTTACACAAAATATGTTGCATTTATTATTTTGTCGAACAACGGTTTCTTTATGTTTTTGTATCTTTTTTGAGACTTATTTTGCAGAAGTAGTGGTGATAAATTATACATGTTCTATATTGTGTTTCTCAATATTTGTATTTCTTATATATATATATATTGTGATAAAGTACACGGTATGGTCTATGGCGGGTGTAAAATCCCTCTAAACTGTATAGGGAGGGATATGATATTTAGCTCCAGGGGGAGCATTTGTAATATATATGGAAGCCCAAGAGGTTGTTTTACTCTCCACACACTGTTCAGCTGGAAGTAATTTAGCAGCAGTGAAAAGAAATCACTGCCTGCTTTTTCACTCTGAGGGAGGTGCCCGTGGTGGAGAGGAGCAAAGTGTTTTGGTTCCTGGCTGAAGCTTGAATGCTGACATGTTTGTTTAGTTTAGAAAAGAAGCCCTGATAGTAAGGGACCTTTAAGTGAGTCAGCGCTCAAAGGAGCTAGAGTTTGTTTTTTAGGGACGTGTTTGTTTTGTTTTGAATGCTGACACTGCTGTCTGCTAAACAGCAGTTAATTCAATAAAGGACTTGTGTATGAAATCCCAAGAGGACCGTGCTTTCTTAAGGATAGAACACCCAAGGCGGGTACAAGGAGTAATATATATATACATATATATACACACTATGATACTATCAGGGTAATTCAAAGAGATCCGAATTGCTTGAGAAAGGTAACCGAACGCTGAAAATCAGCGTTCGGTTACCTTTCCTGGCCATTCGGCTATCCAGAGAGCAGGCAATTCGCCAAATCCAGGCGAATTGCCTGCACATACGGTGCCTGTTCGAGGGCAGTGAAATCCCCATGAAAAAGCACTGCTTCGGCTATTCAGAGAACAAAATCCAGCAGTGAAAGGATCCCAAAATGCCCTGCCATTCGGTGGTTTAATGCGACAGGTTTATTCAGGAGAATCCCATAGGCTTCAATGTTAAAAATATTCCCGTTTTAATCCAATATCTAATAAACCGTTCGTTATAAAATTCTGCAGTAAAAAGTATCTTTATTTATAGATTTTTTTTTTTTAGGATATTTTAAGCATTTTTTTAAAAAAAAATTTAAGTTTTACTTATTTTTTTCTGTAACCGCCCTTTTTATTATCAATCTCTGGACCTCATATGTAAATTTCAGACATTTTCGCTCAGTAGTTTCTTTGCAAACAGCGTTTCACTTTCAAACATTCATGCAAACTGTTTTGCTAATTTATTCAGTGACTTCGCCTGCGGCGTCGGCTTTTTCCGGAGGCTGCGATCGGCTCCTACTCGGGATTTTCCGTGGTTTTCGGCAGGTTAATCCAGATGTTTTTGCGTGTTTTCGCCGGGTTTTGCGGTTAGTTTTCGTCAGGTTTGCGGCAGCTTTTCCCTGCAATTCGGGGACCCTGTGCTGCTTGCTGAATACACCGCAGGGTCACCGAAATGGGATCGGCAAAAGGAACCGAATTGAAGAGAACGAAAAGTCACCGAACGTGCGGTGACTTTTCGAATCTCTTTGAATTACACACATGTATATATATATAATCCCTACCAGTAAGTTTGGGTTAAACACTTGGCAACTTTATACTCTCATTAAAAAAAATTTAAAAAGTGGAAGATTGCATCACTGCAAGCAGAAAAAGGTAGCTAGCTCTCCTCTTCAACATTTTTAGGTTAGGACCCACCACCTTAACAGGCCGGTGATCGTAAAGCAATAAGGTTACTTTGGTGTGGCCCATCGTTTTTGTGAAAGTCTGGTAGGGGACGGCGGACCCCTTGATGGAGCACCCAGAGGATTTCCATACGACAGGTTTGCTCCCATTGTGGTAGCCATGCTTTTCTGCCTCTGCTTAAAACACTTCTAGATATATATATATATATATATATATTTTTTTTTTTTTTTGCTTGTCTGGAGATTTTTTTATATTTTGCAGAAGCAGTGGTCATTTCAACATCAACACTAATAAATTATACATGCTCTGGGTTGTGCGTATCAATATTTGTACTTACTATTCTGGTTGGAATTCCAATAGAAGATAAAACTTTCCACTTTTGGCCATATACATTTTCAGGATATAAATTTCTGTTCAACCCTTTCAAGCTAAAAATACAATTATTTTATACAGGTGTGTATTAAAATGCATTGCGATTGTGTACTTAATCTATACATCTAAACCTAAATGCCATTAAACAGCAAGGATAAAGAGAAAGGATGGAGAGGCAGGGGTTTAGACTTTATAATTCAGAAAGGTTATAGGCATCATTTCTGAAATATATAAGAGGACATAAAGCTCTGAAATATTGATCATAACAGAACAGCTGATGAATAGCTGAAAAGAAAGTGCTGTCCTTCAAAAGCAATAAAAGCAACATTATTACAAAAGAAAATATGGGAGCCATTCACTGTGACAAGCATAAAGAAACTATTTGAGATGAAAAATTATTACAAGTAATCACAGACATTTTATCAATATGTCATCACATCAAAAAGCAATTCATTCGATACTTTAATCATGATATAATATTAATTTATTGAACAAACAAATGAGAACACAATATATAGCAAATCCATTTTTTTGAAGAAGTGTATATCTTTTGAATACTTAATATAGCAATAATTATTATTAACACTCAACTCTCACAGATTTCACAGCTTTTACCAGCTGGCTTAGAACAATATTATTCCCTCACCGTATACTTACTTGACCTTAAATGAGTAAACCATTATACCTTTGCAAATGTAACCATAAGTCAGTAGTAGTGGTAGCATTTTAGTTCCAAGAGAGGTAAGTGGACCCCTCTGAGCATTGGGATAAAGACAAAGCATGAGCCCCAGAGACCAGTCTATCCTCACCCGGGTGTTTTTTTCAGAATGAATATTTAATATGGGAAGCAGAAGCAAGAACTTCTAGATAGTAGTTACACAGAGCAGATATTTATTCAGCACTGATGCAATCCAGAAGCAAGCACTGGGAAAAAAGAACATAAAATCAAAATGACCATTGGAGTAGAAAATAAAAAAGTATTGTATACAGGGCTTTTTTTCAGGCGGTACTCGCCAGTACTCAGTACCGGCACCTCACCACCAGCCCAACCTAACAGGAGAGAGCATGATCCTCCTCCGTCCTCCTGCAGTGGCAGGCAGAGAATCGGAAGCGCTCGGCAGCTCATGTTGCTCCTGAACGCTTCCAATTGTAAGGAGTGTATGTAGGGATCGATAACCCCCCCTCTTCTCACAGTAAGTGATAAGGGAGGGCTGGTTAAATAAAATCTCCCCTCTGTTTCTTCAGTGCCCCAGCTCTGAAAAATGTGTGTAAACATGCTGCACCCCCTCTCTCTGCAGCTGCTGAAACTTTGAACAGCATGGGGGGTGCAGTTTGTTTACACACATCTGCCAGAGCTGCAGATTGTCAGGTAAGCTGTGTGATCAGGGGAGCTGGCACTGTAAGGCGGTACAGGTGGCCGTCTAAGAGCGCAAGACCAGAAGGGGGTGCAAAAATAATTTGAATCCCTTGTCACTTGCCTTGACAGGGATCCACATTTTTAAAATATCTGCCTGGCGCTGTGTCCCTACTGCTCCTACTCTTAGATGCAGCTGGTGCCCAGCGAGCTGCATTGTATCTGCCAGGTCAGAGAGCAGACTCCCCCGCGGTGCTGAATACGGAAGCCTGCTCTCTCTCTCTCCTCCTGGTCCCTTCCTCCTTGCTGGTGCCTGGCCCCCACTGAGGATGTCAAGAGTAGGGCGTGCCAAAAGACGTCCATCCCTGTCATACCCCACGGCGCCGTGCCCGCAAGAAGGGAAAAAGACTGCAAAGCATTAACATTAACCCTCGCAATACTTGCTTGTTCCAGCCTATGTAACCTAAGTCTTTCCATGCATTCTGGTAATTACCTAGCTCTCCCCTACTAAAGAGTTAAGGACCCATAATTGTCATGCACAAGGTGAGAAGGTGGAAATTTAAGTCCTGGCTGCATTGCTCTGCAGGGACTCAGTGACAGGCAGGTCTCAGAACAAAGAAAAAAAAACTGCTGCTGCTTCCCAATACACTTCAAAACAGCATTAAAAAATAAAAGCTCTGGCAGTGGCAACACAAGTATGTTCACCTGGTCCTGCTGTTACCACCATGTGGGGGCGTTCTCAAGGTCAAACATCCTCTCATTGGAGTCCCCTAATATTTTTCAAACAGTACTTGGTGGATAGTGGAGTTTTCATTGCTGTGGAGCTCATACACACTGTACATTTCTGTGAGTGTCATTGCTCTGGAGCTCATACACACTACGCATTACTGTGAGTTTCATTGTTGTGGTACTCACAGATGCTAGGGGATTATCCACTCAGTGCCAGCGTTGCAAAAAGAAAAAAACAGCTAACTGCACTGCAATACAGATTTTTCTTGCAACAGAGGCACGTAGTGGATAACCCCATAGCGTTACAACAATAGTTGTAGTTCATTTAAAGGAACACCATATTAAAAAAATCTGGGTCCATTTATAATGTCTTCCTTTAAGTGAGCTATAACTATTGTTTATTAGGACACGAAAATAGTCATAATAATCAGTTTTTCCTTGGGTGTGAGAGTACCCCACCTATTTTTCCAGAAAAAAAGCACTGCTTGTATATATTTCCAAGCGAAGCTTAAATCAGAAATGCTGTCTTAAGTTGCAAGAAAAGGATAAGTGCTGTAATATGCTACAGTAGTAATCCATCAATATTTGGTCATAACCACCCTATGTGCACATCATACGAACATGATATATCTAATATAAGATCTGTTAGTATTTCTCAGAATATATTAAAGATTCTAATTAAAAAAAATTGATGTTCAATATTATTTCTCATATTTTTTGCTGCTGATCAGAAGATATGTTGCATTTTGAAAAAGAATCCTTTGCTCTGCTAGCATGAGAAACATGAGCAACACGACCTATTTAACCCATACTAAATTAAATAAGAATATTTTAATAGCCATCTAATGTTACTGCCTAATTCTAATTCGTTGTCCTAAAGTGAAGTTGCAAATCCAGATGTCATAACAGATGCTGCATGAAAAAGTAAAGAGTTTCAAGAGACCTGCTCTTTTTATTTTCAGCAAAGTTAAACTGTAGAATCTTTGCTGTAGATTATTTTGCACACGGTGATACAAATGGTGTCATGTTGACAGTGAAGGGTGGCATGCAAGCTATTAGGATGTCAATACTAACCATGCATGAAGAACACTTCCTACATTTAGGAAGCCTTTGCCCTTCAGTCCTAAACAATAAAATGATGTGCAAAGTAAAATGATAAAGATCTTCTACTTTTTAAGAGAAACATTTGTACTTTCTTTATTGAAACATACCTTTATATTTAGATCTTAAAGTGTATATTGCATGCAACCAATGGATTAGAAAGGTGTTCGTCTTTCTGCCTGTCATGCACTTTTTTGTAATTATCTGACTTTCATATAAGGGTTATTCACAGAGGTCCGAAATGTAACCGGACGCTGAAATTCAGCATGCAGTGCCATTTCGTGGCCGTTCGGCTATTCAGACAGCAGACAGTTTGCCAAATTTTGGCGAATTACCTGCACGTACGGTGCCTGTTCAACGGCAATGAAATCCCTCAAAGAGAAGCAATGGTTAATTTATTTATTTATAAAGTATTTTACCAGGAAGGATACATTGAGATTTCTCTCGTTTTCAAGTATGTCCTGGGTTCAAGAACATTGTATTTCTGTAATGACTGTAACAATTCAAAGTAATAAAATGCAAGATATTAAAAAAATAGCGCAAATATACAGATTAACAGAAAATAAATATATTCACTATGTTACAGGTTCATTCTGTATATAGTCACTATGTTATACGTTTACAGGTGCATTCTGTATATAGTCACTATGTTATACTTTTACAGGTGCATTCTGTATACAGTCACTATCAGGGTTATTCAAAGAGAATCGAAAAGTCACTGCACGTTCGGTGAGTTTTCGTTCTCTTCAATTCGGTGCGATTTGGTGATCCATTTCGATGACCCTGCGGTGTTTTCAGCAAGAACCATAGGGCCGTCGTAGTGCAGGGAAAAGCCGCCCCAAACCTGACAAACACTCACCGCAAAACCGGGCGAACGCACACCGAAACCCGCAAAAGCATCTGGATTAACCCCACCGAACACGCTGGAGAAACCCGAGCAAGAGCCGATCACAGCGCAGAGCAGCCGCCGGAAAGCCGACACCACAGACGAATGGAGTGAAACAAAAACATGTACGCTTGAATGTTTGAAAAGTGAAACGCTGTTTGCAAAGAAACTGAAAATGTCTGAATTTTACATATAAGGTCCAATGAATGATAATAAAAAAGGCTGTTCCAGAACAAAGAAAAAACAAAAAAAATTCACAAAAAATCACGAAAAATACCTAAAAGATCCTAACAAATCTATACATAAAGAGACTTTTACTGCAGAATATTATAATAAACTGTTTATTAGATATTGAATTAATCCCTTCCCGACCGCTGACGTACCATGTACGTCCTGCCCACGGGTCTCCCTTAGACCCGCGGACCTACATAGTACGTCAGCGGGCTCCTAACCTCCCTCCTGCCGAAACTCACCTCCCTCGCTGGCTCCCGCGACGTCTATGGCAAGCTTGAAGCTTGCCTTGCCGTTTCCTGGGGGACGGCCGATCTGATGATGGTTTTAGAGCCCTCTATCTCCCCAACCGTTTAAAAGCTAGAGCAATGCAAGTTGCACCACTGGAAAGAGGAGAGTCTCCCCTTTTCAGCAGTGTGCAGCATTAACTATTTCGCTGCCAGATCGCGATTCGGCGCAAATTTGCGCCAAATCGCAATTCAAATCTGGAGGGGGCTGGCATCTTGGATGTCAGCCAAGCCTCCAGGTCAGCCCTCAGGGAGAAGGGAACCAGGAAGTAGGATGTCACGATCGCCAGAGGAGACTGTGGGGGACAGCGAGGGAGCGCAGTGACAGGTAATGTATGCAGCGGCAGCCCGAGTGTGGCTCAGGGTTACTGCTTTCAGCAATGCATTTAACCCCGAGCCACACTCAATTGCCGCTAAGGGGCCAAATAAATTATACTGATTCTGACATATTTTATATGTCAGAATCGGTATAATTTATTTGGCCCCTTAGCGGCATTTGAGTGTGGCTCGGGGTTAAATGCATTGCTGAAAGCATATAAAATATGTCAGAATCAGAACGCTAGGGAGGTTAAAGATTGTCGCATGCCAATGTAGAGATAGTAATATTGATTTATGACTTTATTCCTTATTAGGATCGAGTGAAGATTATGTCCCCCTGATTGAACAACCTGTTTGAACAAGTAACCGCAATTGTCTAGTCTCTCATACGTCAAGTCTCAACCATCACATTCTCCCGAGGGAACAAATAACTTCAACCATTACTGTATGTCAATTTGTTTTCAAATTTAAACCAGATCTACATTTATTTGAGAACACACTCCAGCCTATTATATCTGGTATGAGTAACACGAATGTGATGGAGTTCATGAAACAGCATTATTTACTCAAACATAATGTGGACTGTGAAAACTTCCATCAACCTCTGTGATGGATCACTCGTTGCCAATGTTCTGATGGATATTCCTGAAAATATATTAAAAGAATTGTGCGGGCATTTAATCCTCTACATCTGTATATTGCAGAGCAGCACTAATGTACAAACAGGTGGCGCCCATCATGTGACTGCCGTGGGCGCTCACGCTCAGATGGGTATGGGATATCTTGCCCCAGTGCATCAGCCAAAACATTACCTGGAACAGATTCCATCTTCTGTCTAAATATACCAGATTAGCATTACTGCTAGAACCTTAGGGTGGGCCCTAAAAAGCATGAAGGTCACTAACCAATGATCTTGTGCTTTGAGTAATACTAGAATTGATAATCTGGAGGAACAATGTCTGTGTATTGGCAGAATTAGTGCACCTTCAACTGATACAAGTAACTGTAGGGGCATTACATACTAAACGGTTATTTTACTGCATCCTAGGGAAGTGCATGGCTAAAATATTTGTTTAGTTTAGTTTTTAAATAATTTTGTTTTCGGAATTTCGGATTTAGTTTTGTATTTTGTTTAGTTTTGGATCGATTCAAAATTTCGTATTGATTAGAATTTCCTATATCAATGCGATAGTTGATATCAATTCGAATTTTGGATCACTAAATAAAACCCCAATTAAACAAATTTTGCTGTTAAAAGACAATCTAGGGTTAAATATTAAGCGGTGTCACAGATTTAGGATTTGAGTCAAATTAAACAGTGAAACAAAATTAATTTATTTCATAAAGTCCTTTGCTGACTATTACTTGTATTGTAAGTTAAGATCAATTCGATAGTTGATATCAATTTGAATTTCGGATCACTAAATAAAAAACCCAGTTAATCAAATTTTGCTGTTAAACGACATGCTAGGGTTAAATTAAGCTGTCTCACAGATTTAGTATTTGGGTCAATTTAACAGGGACAGGTGCTTGTGAAACTGTGAAATTACATTTCTTGGTTTCATAAAGTTGTTTGCATTACTTGTATTGTATGTATTTTAATTTAAGATCAACTCGATAGTCGATATCGATTCGAAGTCCGGAACACCAAAAAAACAAAGAGTCTTCAATTTTTTCTTTTATGATGACACCGTGTAAAACAAAATAAATTTGTTATATATTGTTTTGTTTTTCGAATTCGTATCGCTTCGTTATTGGGAAGTACTTCCGAAATACGAATTAATAGATTTCATTACGAATTCAGAATTTTTCCAAAACAAATGCACATCTCTACTGCATGCGCACTGTGAAGCCAGTCTGTACAATCACACAGCAACAATTAATAAATTACATTGTCTTAAAAACCCCTCGTCCGACTGACGAAGCCCGCAGGACTAGCGAGCGAAACGCGTTTCTGTCTTTCCCCCATGTTTTGTATTTTACAATTTTATTGTTTATTTTATTTTTTGTAATAAATAATTTTTCTTTTAAAATATCCTTATTCCTTGCTCATTTGAACCATCTATCCGATCCAGATCGCAACAATTTTTTACCCGCCAGTGAATATCACAGCAGGGGCGGGACCCCCCCTCCCTTACTGAAGTGGTCCAAAAGTTGGGGTACTGAGCCACTCAATTGGGAGGCTCAGAAACACGTGAGTAATTTGACCTAAACCTTACGTATATTGCCATATTTTGCACTGGTATTGCGCCATATATTCTCTCATTTATTGAAGTATCCCCGAATATCAAGAAATGTTTCCCTAATCATCATTGCTTGATGGGAGGAGCCCCCCATAGAGGCTTAAAAGTGTTATACCTATCATCATAAATATAACCATTCAACTTGAGAAGTTTATACTATGCAATGAAGGCGTTTTTCTGATTTTACATTCTAGAAATAATCCCATTGTAAGAACAATTGAGAAGTTTGTGACCTAAGAACAGAACAGCCATTATTTTCCTTCCTTTGCGCTCCCTTAACAAGCAAAAGTTTGTACTGTTTTAAAAACCCTAGAGCTGCCAGAGCAGATCCAGTCTGCATGACAAGGGAAAACGAGGGCCACATTTCTTACGCGATTGGACTCTTACTAGGTGTCATGGAGCTGATGTAACGCTCCATGCTTCAAACCCCAAGAGACTTTATGTTCATTTTTATCGTGTGGT
>RXON01002745.1:0-19660 GCA_009667805.1 Leptobrachium leishanense | reverse complement strand
GTAACATAATGACTATATACAGAATGCACCTGTAAATATGGGTGCCCTGGGTGAGCCTGAAGCTCAGAACCAATCAGGCGACTGGTCAAACTGGCTCACTGAGCCATTGGCCCACCGGGATTCTCTAGTTAGTCCCGATGGCCGGTACATGCCTGCCAGGAAATCATGGCTGATCTGGCAAACCTACCTGTTAGGGGGTCCCTGAGCACCAGGGTTGTGAAACACTGATTTAAACTGGTTTCCCCAATGACTTTGCAACATTTAGAAAAAAAAACATATCCTTATACAAGTAGCAGTGTTTTACACCAATGTGCGCTGAACAACGGGTGCGATCACAGTCACTATTATATAGAAAGCTCCAACATATTCTGCAGCGATGTACAAAGAGTAGGACAAACCAAACAAAAAACATTATTACAAAAATAATTAAAGCGCGGAGCAGATCAAAGAGTTACAACCAAACCTTTAATATCACATCTTTTATTATGCAAAGGATCGTTACAGACCGGTACCTCCACTGGAATACAATGTATCTGCTGGCACTGGTATGTTTATAACGGACTTTAAGGAAACCCAAGTGGTACCAATGAGGCCCCATGGTTATTTTTGGTGTTTATTCATGGGGTACTTTGTATGGTGCGTCCTGTATATATCACAGATGTATATTTTTCCTGGCGATTGTGTTACACAGTAAGGATGATCATGTTGTCACCATATCTTGTGTTGACAAGGCAGCCAAAATGTTATGATTTCACCCAAAGAAGCTGCACTGAAAAATCAAGCTCAGTCTAACAGGTTTTAAATGGGGGGAGTGGGGATTTACATAACCCAAATTTTGTTTTTGTTGAAAGTTACTCTCTGCGTTTTAACAGTCCCAGGTTTTATTTAAAGATAAGACAGCATGGTGTGATGGTTTGTAGAACGAGCCAGTAGCTGGAGGTGAGCAGGTCTGGTACAGGTGTCTGAAATATTCATTTGCACAGGTGTATCTCTTTACACGCAGTAAATGAGAAAAAAAATAACATACAGTAAAATGTTGTATCGATCATTTAATGGAATCTTATAGAAAAGCTGCAAGGAAAAAAAGCTGCGTTGATAAATGTGGCAGTAAAACTAAAGCTGCATTGATAAATGTGGCAGTAAAACTAAAGCTGCATTGATAAATGTGGCAGTAAAACTAAAGCTGCGTTGATAAATGTGGCAGTAAAATAAGTCCCGTTGTTAAAAAAAAGTCCCTCCAATCTGGCCACAACTAAATTGGACCCTCTGGGATGAAATGGAAAGTAATGTTCCATAGGTGAGATCAGAAATGTAGGGTTAACCCTAATCCTCCTGATTTCTAACACCAACCCTAATTTTTTTATTGCAGATTAAAAAAGCAAAATATGCCTTAATGTGACTGATGTCAGCTCAATATCAAGGATTAGGTACCAGAACCTTAACTCTTAGGGCCAAATTACATTCTTCGCACAAACGTTTGAGCCGGCGCAAAAAAAACATTAACGCAAGGGGTAAAACCCTTTGCGCTGAACGTCGTTTTACAATGTCAGCGCAATAAACGCGCGTATACGTCTACCGCGGGTGAACCTGCACGAGCTTACTGTACTGTGCGCATACTATACTTAACATTGTGAGCGCAAAAGCGAATGTGCGCTGGTACGCGGATGGCATTACAATCTATGCGCAGTTTGTAACGCACAGCCTTTGCGCGCATAATTTTAGCAGCTCCTAAAAGCTGGTGTTAACGGCAAATTCTATCAACCTGCCGAAACCAAATACACCAGCCCAAAAAAAATATGCAGCAAAGTATAGTTACACATTCTACACATACCCAAACAATAAATTTGAGAAGTTGTGCTTGTTTTTTTATTGATGCAGCATATATACTCAGATTGATTTTGACAGGCGCAAAAACTTAATATGAGACAATTGTGGTTCTTAATTCTGATTGGCTGAATCACGTGAAAAAACAATCCACACCGATTTCTGCCCTCAACGTTACTGCGCGAGCATTTGTGTGCGTCTGTTTAACGCGCGTTATTGCTCGACGGATGAAAACATGCACGAGGATTGCAATCCCAGCGTTGATTTACACGCGTTGAACGTTTAACGCTTGGTGCACAAATTCACACGTTGCGCGTGCATTTTTGCGTGAAGAATGTAATTTGGCTCTTAGCCTTTTTTTAGTCTTGCTTTTACCCACCGAAGGTCGATTTATTTATTTTTCTTAATAGATTAGCTAATATCAAATTTCTAAAAAAAAAATTGTATTACACATACGTTGAAAATGTGCCTGAAGATCTCAGAAGCGCTTTTTCAAATGTATGCACTATCGGACAGGCAGGTTACGCCATCTGCTGGCTACACAGTGCTACAACATCTCCGCTGTTTCTTTATGGAGGAAATAAAGGATTCCAAGCTGTGTTAACTGTTTTATCACCTCTGGTTTTAAACCCGAGGTGCATAAATTCAGGGCTACATTCTGAAGCCCAAATGCAATGAAATTCCTTTGCATCACTGCAGATTTACACCACAACAATTAGATTTCTCCTGGGGCAACAGTCAATGCATTAAAAGGGTACTTCTTGCATCCATTATCCATCCATTTGACATTCGCAACAAAAGAAGGAGCAGACTCTGTTGCCTTAAAATGCAGTGAAAATGGAGCAGAATCTGCCAATTAGGGTTAACCCTAAAACAAGCAGGAATGGAAATCCTAACCTAAACCAAAAAGTAACCCTGACCGTTAAACAGGCACAAATAGTGATCCTAAACTTAAATCCAAAATGTAACCCTATCCCAAAAACAGGCACAAATAGCAACCTGACCTTTAGTCCATAAAGTAACTCTATTGCTAAAACAAGCACACATCGCAATCCTAACCTTAATCCAAAAAGTAAACCTAAAACAAGCACAAGTAGCAACCCTAACCTTAATCCATAAAGTAACCCTATCCATAATTAAGCACAAATAGCAACCCTAACCTTAATCCATAAAGTAACCCTATCCCTAATTAAGCACAAATAGCAACCCTAACCTTAATCCAAAAAGTAACCCTATCCCTAAAACAAGCACAAGTAGAAACTCTAATCTTGATCCATAAAGTAACCCTAACCCTAAAACAAGCACAAATAGCAACCCTAACCTTAATCCAAAAAGTAACCCTATCCCTAAAACAAGCAAAAGTAGAAACTCTAACCTTAATCCATAAAGTAACCCTTTCCCTAAAACAAGCACAAATAGCAACCCTAATCTTAATCCGGAAAGTAACCCTAACCCTAAAACAAGCACAAATAGCAACCCTAACCTTAATCCAGAAAGTAGCCCAACCCTTTAAACAAGCGCACATAGTTCCCCTTAAAGAAGCACAAATAGTAACCCTAATTGTAATCCAGAAAGTAATCCTAACCCTAAAACAAGCACAAATGGAAACCCTACTTTAATCCAGAAAGTAACTTTATCCCTAAAAGAAGCACACATAGTAGCCCTAACCTCAATGTTGATTTTGTACGTTACCAACATCAGCAAAGTGTTTTTTTATGCTGCTAAATTTCACTGAAAACATTAAATTTTGTCATTTCAAATCAACTTTATTTCCACTAACATTTTTAAAATGTGACTTTTCAGCCACGTTTTATTTTAATTTCACAAGTCGGATGAGTCCCAGGGTGCTCCACCAAAGGGGTCCGCAATCCCCACTCACTCGCCAAATCACACAGCGGGCGATACCAGGAACCCAACAAAGGTGTATATTTATAGATGACCAGCCTGAGGACGTTGCTGTAACGCAGCCCTCAAGCTGTCCATTAATATAAATACTCCTTTATTGAGCTCCTGCTGTCGTCCACTGTTTGGACTGACGTTGTATTCTTCAGTGACCATAAGGTGGCGACATTGCTGCGTTGTACCAGGTCTGTCAAACACTGCCCCCCTCCAGATGTTGCTGAACTACAACTCCCATGATTTTCTTGCAACATATTGTATTCATAGAAACATAGAAAAATGTCGGCAGATAAGAACCTTTCAGCCCATCTAGTCTGCCCAATTACATGGATACTTTACCTGGATTTATCTTTTGTTTAGGATAGCCTTATGCCTATCCCATGCCTGCTTAAATTTAATCACTGTGTTGGCCTCTACCACTTCAACTGGAAGACTGTTCCATGTATCCACCCTCTCAGTAAAATAATGCTTCCTGATGTTACTTTTAAACCTTTGCCCCTCTAATCTAAGACTATGTCCTCTTGTTTTGCTACTTTGTTTCCTTTTAAATATACTCCCTTCCTCTACCTTGTGGATTCCCTTTACGTATTTAAATGTTTCTATCATATCTCCACTGTCTCGTCTTTTTTCCAAGCTGTACATGTTAAGATCATTAAGCCTTTCCTGGTAACTTTTCTCCTTCAAGCCGTACACCATTTTAGTAGCCCTTCTCTGAACTCTCTCTAAGATGTCTATATCCTTCTGGAGATACGGTCTCCAGTACTGCACACAGTACTCCAAGTGAGGTCTCACCAGTGCTCTGTACAGTGGCATGAGCACTTCCCTTTTCCTACTGCTAATACAGGCTCTCCCTACACAACCAAGCATTCTGCTAGCATTTCCTGCTGCTCTATTACATTGACTACTTACCCTTAGATCCTCTGCAATAATGGCCCCTAAATCCCAACCCTCAGATGTTGAGGTTAGGACTGTATCAAATATACTATATTCAGCCCTTGGGTTTTTACGTCCCAGGTGCATTATCTTGCACTTATCCACATTAAAACTCAATTGCCACAGCTCCAACCATTTTTTTAGTTTACCTAAATCATTTGTCATTTGGCTGATCCCTCCAGGAACGTCAACCCTGTTGCAAATCTTTGTGTCATCAGCAAAAAGACATACTTTACCATTAATACCTTCTGCAATATCACTAATAAAAATATTAAAGAGAATGGGTCCAAGTACTGACCCCTGAGGTACCCCACTGGTAACAAGACCTTGCGCCGAATAAACTCCATTTACCACAACCCTCTGTTGCCTGTCACTCAGCCACTGCCTAATCCATTTAGCAATATTGGAATCCAAGTTGAAAGATTGCAATTTATTGATAAGCCTTCTATGCGGACCAGTATCAAAAGCCTTACTGAAATCTAAATAAGCAATGTCTACTGCACCACCTGTGTCTATTATTTTTGTTACCCAATCAAAACAATCAATAAGATTAGTTTGTCATGATCTCCCTGAGGTAAACCCATGTTGTTTCTGATCCTGTAATCTATGTGTTTTTAGATGTTCAACAATCCTTTCCTTTAACATGGTTTCCATTAATTTCTCCACTACTGCGGAAGACTAACTGGCCTGTAGTTCCCCGATTCCTCCCTACTACCCTTCTTGTAAATGGGCACAACATTTGCTAATTTCCAGTCTTCTGGGATGACTCCCGTTAACAAGGATTGGTTAAATAAATCTGTTAACGGTTTTGCTATTACACCACTGAGCTCTTTTAATAATTTAGGGTGGATCCCATCAGGCCCCATTGACTTATTTGTCTTTACTTTAGACAGCTGCTGTAGAACCTCCTCCTCTGTAAGGCTGGGGTCAGACGAGCGTAGTGTTCACGTCCGTGATTGCGCCTAAAAGTACGTCCGTGATAGCATGAAAGAAAGTCCATTGGAGCCTGACACATGAAGTACGTCCGCACTGAACTGCGGACGCATGACGTACGCTGCAAACGGACGCAGGATAGGCAAGAACGTAATACTGCTAGAACGGACGTGCGGAGTGCGCCACGTCCACAACGTCCGCATAGCTTTGTGTGTGAGTGATGGAACGTGGTCAGACGGACTGCATTTATACGTCCAGCATTTTTGACGGACAGAATGTTTTTTCATTGTAATTTATTTTTCCCTCCTACATCCGTCAAAAATAACTTCAGTGAAAAAACGGACTGTGTGACCACTACTGCGTCATCCGTACTGACGATGTCCGTACTGCACGGACGTATAGTCCGTAGAAATAACGCTCGTCTGACCCTAGCCTTAACTAATATGTAAATGTCTCATTATTGTTTCCTCCTAACTGAGGTCCCTTTCCTTCCTTTTCAACTGCAAAGACTGAACAAAAATATTCATTGAGGTAGTCAGCGAGACTTTTATCCTCTTCTACATACCTTCCTTACTATGTTTTTAATCTAAATAATCCTTGTTTTACTTTTCTTTTCTCGTTTATGTATCTAAAAAATGTTTTGTCCCCCTTTTTTACTGACTGAGCTATTTTCTCTTCTGCGTGTGCTTTGGAAGCTCTTATAAATTGCTTTGTCTCTTTCTGCCTAATCTTATAGGTTTGTCTATCTTCTTCACTCTGAGTTTTTTTATAATTATTGAATGCTATCTTTTTGTTCTTCACTATTTTGGCCACTTCTGTAGAGTACCACGGTGGTTTCTTCCCTTTTTTGTTTTTGCTAGCAAGCCGAATGCAATTGCCTGTGGTCTTCAATAATGCCTCCTTTAAATAATCCCATTTCTCCTGGACTCCCTTTAAACTCCTCCAGTCTGATAATGACTCATTCACACAAATTTCATTTTAGAAAAATCAGTTTTTTTAAAGTCTAAACCTTTTGTTTTTGTGTGGTGTGGCTCCATCCCTGTTCTTATATTAAACCACACTGACTGGTGATCACTAGATCCCAATTTTTCACCTACAACAACGTCCGATACCAAACCTCCATTTGTGAGTATTAAATCCAATATGGCCTCTTTACGGGTTGGCTCCCCAACTACTTGTGTTAGAGATAAAACACAGCGCGCATCTGAAAAAAGCCGACCTTCCGCTGCAAAACTGCCAAAAAACCCCGAAAGCGTCCAAAAAGAGCCAAGGATCCGCCAAACACAGCACTGACAAGCCACCGGAGAAAAGACGACGAACGGGGGTAAAAAAAAGTGTGTTTGAAAGTGTCAAATTTGAAACGTTGTTTGCAAAAAACTACTGGACAAAAATGTCTGAAATTAACATAGGAGATCTTATGAATGATAATAAAAAGGTCTGTTACAGAAGAAAAAATGTAAAAAAAAAAAATCTGAATATATATTTTGCCGAAAAATGCCAAAAAATAAAAAAAGTCCTAAAAAAATAATTAAAGAGACTTTCTGCTGCAGATAAAAAGAATAAACAGATTATTAGATATTGAATAAAAACGAGAATATTTTTAACATTGAAGCCTATGGGATTTGCCTGAATAAACCTGGCGAATGAAAACACCGAACAGCAGGGCAATTCACTGACATTTCACTGCTGTTCGGTGTCTGTGAATAGATTAACCATTGCTTCTCTATGGGGGATTTCACTGCCGTCGAACAGGCACCGTATTTCACTGGCAATTCGCCAAAATTTGGTGAACTGCTTGCTTTGGGAATAGCTGAATGACCACGAAAATGCACCGTATGGGGAAATTCACTGTTCAGTGCAATTTCAGGGCCAGATCAGCTCTCTCCATTAATGATGGAAACTAAGAGCTCGATTTATTTCCATCAGCTGTTTTTTAAAAGAATATATATAATATATGACTAGTATTGACCGATGTCTTTTTCAAAATATCAGGTGATTTATTCAAACAGATTTGCCCATCACTGTAAACCAGAATCTGACCCTGTCCGAAAAAGTTGAATTTTGGTCAGTATCGTATGGATCCTGGCTATTGAGCGTACCTATGCGAAAATCGAATGTTTGCATGGGGATCAGCGTGAGCGTCTGTTTCCCCGCCCGAAGAGATATTTATCAGCCCCTTTTAGCATGTGAGATCTGAATTGCTGGAGAAAGGTAACCGAACGCTGAAAATCAGAGTTCGGATACCTTTCTTGGCCATTCGGCTATTCAGAGAGCAGGCAATTCGCCAAATCCTGGCGAATTGCCTGCACATACGGTGACTGTTCGGTGCCTGTTCGAGGGCAGTGAAAACCCCATGAAAAAGCACTGCTTTGGCTATTCAGAGAACTCAAACCAGCAGTGAAAGGTTCCCCAAATGCCCTGCCATTCGGTGGTTTCATTCAGCAGGTTTATTCAGGCGAATCCCATAGGCTTCAATGTTAAAAATATTCCGGTTTTAATTCAATATCTAATAAACCGTTCATTATAAAATTCTGCAGTAAAGTATATGTTTTTTAGGATATTTTAAGCATTTTTTTTTATTTTATTTTTTTTAAAAAGTCCGATATTTTTTTTTTCTTTTTTTAAAAAAGTCTGATATTTTTTTTTTATTTCTTTTTAACTTTGCTTATTTTTTCTGTAACAGCCCTTTTTATTATCATTCCCTGGACCTTATATGTAAATTTCAGACATTTTCGCTCAGTAGTTTCTTTTGCAAACAGCGTTTCACTTCTCAATCATTCAAGCAACTGTTTTGCTAATTTATTCACTTCACTCGTCTGCGGTGTCGGCTTTTTCCGGAGGCGGCACTGCGTGTGATCGGCTCCTGCTCGGGTTTTTCCGGCATCTTCGACGGGTTAATCCAGATGTTTTTACAGGTTTTTGATGTGCATTCGCCGGGTTTTCGGCAGCTTTTCCCTGCACTTCGACAGCCCTGTGGTGCTCGCTGAATACACCGCAGGGTCGCCGAAATGGGAAAGCCGATTTGCACAGAATTCAAGAGAACGAAAAGTCACCGAACGTGCGGTGACTTTTTGATTCTCTTTGAATAACCCTGTAAATTTCAAAATCCGGATTACCAATAAATTTGAATTGAATTGCTAAAGCCAAATTTGAATTAGTGAGAATAGAGCATGTTTTGCTGCATTCCTCAATGCTTCAATGAATATTTACCCACTGACCTTTGGCTTATGCATTATCACATCATGAACCTGTGCTGTCTCCCCATAACCTATAGAGCGTACCACATTATGAACCTGTGCTGCCTGCCACAACCTATTCCATCCACCACATTATGAACCTGTGCTGCCTGCCCACAACCTATTCCCTATACCACATTATGAACCTGTGCTGTCTCCCCATAACCTATAGAGCGTACCACATTATGAACCTGTGCTGCCTGCCCACAACCTATTCCATCCACCACATTATGAACCTGTGCTGCCTGCCCACAACCTATTCCCTATACCACATTATGAACCTGTGCTGACTCCCCATATCCTAGAGAGCGTACCACATTATGAACCTGTGCTGCCTGCCCACAACCTATTCCATCCACCACATTATGAACCTGTGCTGTCTCCCCATAACCTATAGAGCGTACCACATTATGAATCTGCTGCCTGCCCACAACCAATTCCTTGTACCACATTATGAACCTGTGCTGCCTGCCCACAAACTATTCCCTGTACCACATTATGAACCGGTGCTGTCTACCCACAACTAGTGATGAGCCGAACACCCCGTGTTCGGTTCGCATTCGAACTCAAACAATTTCAAAAGTTCGAGTTCGAACACGTTCCGAACTCAATGCAAGTCAATGGGACTCAAAAGTTCGAATTTTAGAGTGCCCTCCAAGAGGGCATATATGCAAGATATTTGCCATAAAAGGTGTATGGGGGTCCGGGTAGTGCCCTGGGGGACAGGAAACCAGGACAAAAAGTTTGAAAAAAAAGTTTTTAAAGGAACCGTGAGTTTTCCATGAAATAAAGGTTAAGAATAAAAACAAAAAATTCCTTCAAATATCGTGCCTAGGAGGTCCCCATAACCTGCCCGTGAAGTGGCGGATTTGTAGGATGTATAGAAATATTTAAAAACAAAAAAATGACATTTCAAATGACGGTAAATGGTTTTCCTTTAATCTATTCATAAACAACTGCTTGGGGTGGCAGCCTGTATGAAAAGATCTGTTTTAGGACACGTAGAACAAGTTTAGTGATTCTTTTTTTTTGCTAAATTATGGTGAAACTTATGCAGGCTTTGGATGAAAGTAACATTAGGTGCTTTAAAATTGGGCCTTTAGTGTCGGTAACAGTGCCGTCACACCGTAACCCCTCTGTGGTATTGTGGAAGAGTGCAAGGTTGGACCCTGCGGTCCAATATTAAAATGATTTGAATCTGGTACTGGCGTCAGTGCACACAAATACTATGCCTTTGGTTGCAGCAAGTGCATTCACACCGTAACCCCTCTGAGGTATTGTGGAAGTGTGCAGTGGTGGAGGTTTTGGTAATGCAGAAGAGATCCCCGATCTATTCAGTTACATCAGCAGCTATAAGAAAACCGGGTCAGCAATGTTTAGGCACTTGTACTGTGCTACTGTATATGCTGAGAATCGGCGCACACCAGTAGCAACAGGAAGCAAACAGAACAGGCAGGGAATACACAGAGAGAATAGTCAAATGGCACGCAAAGTCGGCAACAGATCGGGTCCTCAGAACAAGCAGGGTCAGTAACAAGTATACAAATGATTCGGTAAGCTAGCGAAGCGGGAATAAAGGCTGAGACACACTGAGCATGTAGCGACACACAGCGAAGCGAAGAGAAGCAAACATTTTGCAGGCTTGACTTCACTCCGCTCCGCCTCGCAGTGCGTCTACACTGCATTACGTTTGCTTCTCACCGCACTGGACAGGAATCCACTAACTAAATTAAAATGTACACACAAAACCGTTTTATTTTTCACAAAGCACATGTTATGTAGGCAAAAAAAAGTTTCTACTGAATAAAATACATCAAAAATTAGTGTTAATTTAATAGGAATACTATAAAAAATTTAAAAAAAGGTAACCCCTGACCATATATATTATAGGGACACGGAGTGCTGTGTATAGAGTAGGGATGCATTGATACCACACACAGACATATACGTATATATCAACACGCAGAGATATATATATATACACCCACCCACAGACCTCAGACCATATATACACATATGCACATGGGGGGTGGCATGTGGACAATCTCAACTAAATGTGCCCCTCCCCATTTGACCCCTCCAGAAGAAATGTTGAGCCCTACAGAGCAGAGAATATATATATTATTCTCTGCTCTATCGGGTTCAACATTTCTTCTGGAGGGATCAGCCAAATGGGGGGGGGAATTAGTTGCCAAATTGTGTGTGTGTAATACAAGTCTGGATATATATATTTATAAGAATATAGATATATATCTTATCTATATATATATATATATATATCATACGTGCCCTTACCTTCCCCTATACATTTGCTAAAAATATACACACAAAAAAAACAAACCAATGCCTGAGACCCCGCGCAGCCCACGTGCCAATCCCCTCTATCTGGCTGAATGTATGTAATATATATAATTAAATACATTCAGCCAGGTAGAGAAAGATAAAAAAAAAATATATTTTATGTTCCCGGGGACATTTAAAAATGTACTCTGATTTTTTTTTTTTTAGAAATGTGTCGCCTTACCTTAGCCTGGTGGTCAGTGGGGGCTCCCTGGTTGTGGGGGGGGGGTCTGCCGTGGCCACAGGTGCAGTGGCTCCCTCCCTGTGTTGCCTGTCTCTGCCACATGCATCCGGGCAGCTAGCCCGCGCAGTCACAGCTTTGTCATCTGGCAGCCGCATGCTCCTCAACGGGATACTTGGGCGGTCCCGGCAGGCTGCCCTCTACAGTACCTGATCAGAGGGCCGTGTCTGCCTGATGTTTTAGTAACAAGAATGTTTTATCCCATAGGCTTCAATGTTAAAAATATTCCTGTTTTAATTCAATATCTAATAAACCGTTGCTTATAATATTCTGCAGTAAAGAGTCTCTTTATTTCTCGAT
This sequence comes from Leptobrachium leishanense, assembly GCA_009667805.1. Classification (NCBI taxonomy): domain Eukaryota; kingdom Metazoa; phylum Chordata; class Amphibia; order Anura; family Megophryidae; genus Leptobrachium; species Leptobrachium leishanense. Next base: position 7,954 of record RXON01002745.1, on the reverse strand, counting down.
TTTTTAGTATTTTTTTAAGCATTTTTTATACTTTTTCAAAATTACTTTTTTTCGAACTTTTGGCGAACGTCCCAAAAAGTTCGAAGTTCGCGAACGTTCGAACAGCCGATGTTTGATTCGAACTCTGAACAGATCCGAACCGAACGCTCATCCCTAGCCAAAACCTATTACCTGTACCACATTAAGAATCTGTGCTGCCTATAGTTAGGGATGAGCCGAACACCCCCCGAGTAAGGTTCGAGCCCGAACCCGAACTTCCCATTTGTTCGGGACCAAACCCGAACCCGAACCCCCATGCAAGTCAATGGGGCTGAAAATTCGGTTTTTTAGAGTGCCCTCCAAGAGGGCATAAATGCTACATATTTGCCATAAAAGGTGTATGGGGGTCCGGGTAGTGCCCTGGGGGACAGGAAACAAGGACAAAAAGTTTTAAAAAAAACGTTTTTAAAGGGACAGTGAGTTTTCCATGAAATAAGGGTTAAAAATAAAAACAAAAAATTCCTTCAAATATCGTGCCTAGGAGGTCCCCATAACCTGCCCGTGAAGTGGCGGGTTTCTAGGATGTATAGAAAACATTTAAAAACAAATAAATGACGTTTCATATGACGGTAAGTGCTTTTACTTTAATCTATCCATAAACAACTGCTTGGGGCGGCAGCCTGTATGAAAAGACATTTTAGGACGCGCAGAAAAAGTTTAGTGTTTTTTTGGGCTAAATTATTGGGAAACTTATGCAGGCTTTGGATGAAAGTAACAATAGGTTCTTTAAAATTGGGCTTTTAGCGTCGGCAACATTGCTGTCACACCGTAACCCCTCTGAGGATATGAATCTGATACAGGCGTCAATGGCAGTGCACCCAGATATTGTGCCTTTAGTGCCAGGCATGCAAGTACTATCATACAGTAACCCCTCTGTGGTATTGTGGAAGAGTGCAGGGGTGGACCAAGCGGTCCTATGTTGAAAAGTGGTTTTTTTTATCTGTTAATGGGCATCAGTGCACCCAGAGATTGTGCCTTTAATGCCAGGCCAGCAAGTATCATCATACAGTAACCCCTCTGTGGTATTGTGGAAGAGTGCAGGGGTGGACCATGTGGTCCTTTATTGAAAAGTTTTTGATCTGGTAATGGGCGTCAGTGCACCCAGATATTGTGCCTTTAATGCCAGGCCATCAAGTATCATCATACAGTAACCTCTCTGTGGTATTGTGGAAGAGTGCAGGGGTGGACCTTGCAGTCCTAAATTAACCACTTCGCTGCGGTGGACGCACTCAGTGCGTCCAACCGCAGGTAGCGTTCCATGCGGTGGACGCTCTGAGCGCGTCCTCTATTTGGGGCCAGCGTTCGGCCGGGTTCCGGCCGATAGCTGGCCCCCCCGGTGCGGGCTGACATCCTCGATGTCAGCCCAGCATCCGGAACCGCCGCCGGAGTAATTAGGTGTCATCGCGGGGGCGCGATTATAATGTGAACAATGATGCTGCACTAACGATTTTTGCATGCAGTGCGTTTGTTAAAAATCGTGTAATTTTCCCCAAAAAAATGTAACGGGACCCCATCTCTAATATTTTTTAACAGGCGCACCCCATACAAAATATAACCGCAATTGCTCGCATCTTAAAATGTGAAAAAAAAACACTTTTCACGTTGTAAATTATTTAAAATTCATATTTTATTGCATTTTTTGTTATAATATACAGACAGGTCATGACGTATACATATAATAATGACATATTATGAATCTTCCGAGTCTGATGGAAAGAACGATATATAATATGTCTGGGGCATATACTAAAATAAGCCTTAAAAACGCATTTAAACATGAGCAAAAATCGGTAAAAATTAGCTCAGCACAGAGGCGGGAAAAGCCTCAGCAGCGAAAGGGTTAAAAGATATGCATCTGGTTAAGGCATCAGTGCACCCAGATATTCTGCCTTTGGTGCAAGACTGCCAGGGCAGCAAGTATCATCATACAGTAACCCCTCTGTAGTAATGTGGAAGAGTGCAGGGTTGGACCCTGCATTTAAAAAATTAAAATGATATTAATCTGGCACAGGCGTCAGTGCAGCCAAATATTGTGCCTTTCATGGCAGCAAGTGCATTCACACCGTAACCCTTTTGTGGTATTGTGGAAGAGTTCAGTGCTGGAGGTTTTGTGCATGCAGAAGACATACCTGATCTATTCCGTTACTTCGGCATCAAGGGATTGATAGCTGCTGATCCAGGACTGATTAATTTTTATAAATGTCAGCCGACCTACAGAGTCGGTGGACAGACGCACTCTTTTGTCTGTGACAAAACCTCCAGCGGCACTGAACGTCCTTTTGGAAAGCACGCTAGATGCAGGGCAACCTAGTAGCTGCATAGCATATTGGCTAAGTTCTGGCCAGTGATCCAATCTCAACACCCAGTAAGCCAGTGGATCATCTGCTGGAAAGGTATCCAGGTCTGCCCTTGCCCCTAGGTAGTCCTGCACCATATGGTGAAGACACTGGCAATGGGTGCCTACATTTCACGTCCCTGGGCGTCGAGGACTAAAAAAATTAAAAAATGCATCAGTCAAGCAGCCCTGGCCTTCACCGTTATTCCTCTGATCACCTTCAGCCTCAGAAGCACGTGTGTCAGCACTTGGTAATCTAACAGTGCCTGGAAAGGTGTTACACAAGTTTCGCTTTAGAGCGTCCTCAAGTTTTGTCATCCTGTGCTCCCTCTGTGCGGGCAGGATGAGCTCTGCAACTTTCCCCTTGTATCGTGGATCAAGAAGGGTTGCCAACCAGTCCCCTCTCCTTGATAGCACGAATTCTGGGGTCCTTTAGCAGACTTTGCATCATTAGGGAGCCCGTGCAGCGTAGGTTGGAGGTGGCATTAGCTGCCGAGTCTTCCTGGTCAATGAGGATGACCGTATCATGCACTTCCTCCTCCCAGCCACGCACAAGTCTTTCTGTTTCTGGACACACAAAACCCTGCCTTGAGGAATCCCCACCTTCAATGCCCCCACTACTTAAATAGTCCTCCTCCTCCTCATCCTCCTCCTGTCTGATCTGAGTAGGATCCGCTGGAATGCTGTCTGCGGAAAGACTGGGGCCTTGAGAGCTAGGGAAGGCCTCCTCTTCCTCCCGCTGCTCTGCCTCTAGAGCCACATTTATAATACCCCGCAGAGTGTGCTCCAGCAGTAACACTAAAGGAATTGTGTCACTGATGCATGCACTGTCCCTGCTCACCATCCTCGTTGCCTCCTCAAATGGTGACAGTACAGTGCATGCATCCTCGATCATCAGCCACTGCGGGGGGGGGGGGAACAAGTTGACCTGAACCTGTCCTTGTGCCATACTCACACAGGTACTCGTTGATGGCCCTCTAATGCTTGTGCAGACGCTGCAGCATTGCTAATGTTGAATTCCACCTGGTGGGCATGTCACAGATCAGACGGTTTGTGGGAAGGTGGAATTCTCTTTGAATTTCTGCCAGGCGAACGCTTGCTGGGAATGACCATCTGAAGTGGCTGCAGACTTTTCTGGCCTGGATGAGAAGCTCTGGCAGCCCTGGGTACTTGGTTAGGAAACACTGTACCACCAGATTTAGGACGTGTGCTAGGCATGGTACATGCGTCAATTTACCCTTGCGTAGGGCGGAGAGAAGGTTGCTGCCATTATCGCAGACGATCATTCCCAGCTCAAGCTGGCATGGTGTTAACCATCTCTGCACCTGCCCCTGCAGAGCTGACAAAATTTCTGACCTGGTGTGGCTCCTGTCCCCTAAACAATATAATATAATAAAATATACCTTGATTATAAACATATATTTAGTAAATATAAATCTATATTAGAAATATTAACTCTTCTTCCTATACCCAAGAGACAAAATATCTTTTGTTTTAGAAACTTAAGACAGACCAATAAATTTAATTATGACAGTCTTAGCACTTAAACCTTAGCCTTATCACACACAACATTCTAGGTTCCATTCATGTCTGGCACTTCTTAAAAAAATATAAAAGACTTCACCCAGGAATGAACTCTGTAAAAAAAAAATCTCGTTCATTTCTAAACCTAGAAAAATTTTGAAAGAAAAACTGTCTTTAAAAACAAAATGGCTACAAGCATCCACGGATAAACAGGAAAATTCAGAAAATTTCAAGAACCAGATCTGACCGTGAGGACCTCAGCCCTCAAGTCAGATCCGATGGGAACACTGACCCCCGCGGCTAAAATCGGAGGGTAGCGGCGCCCCAAGCGAGCAGTGTAGAGCTAACAATATAAGAAACTGCAATTAAAATACAAAACGCATAAAAAACATACAATACATAAATAAAAACACAGGAATTTGCAGAGCACAATAAAACTATACTTATCTGCCCGAAGAGCAGCAAAGAAAGAGGAGGAGTCTATACCTGGGCGGGACTATATTGATTGGTTGGGAGAGTATGTGGGGTGTGCTCATCCCCTGTTGTGGGGTAATTTTTTTTTTCTTATTGTTAACTCTTTGCTGCTATGAAGAAAGTAAAGAAAGAGATGGCAAAATAGGAGCCTCCGAGTCCTGTGGTAAAATTCGTTTTTTAGAGTGGCCTCCAAGAGGGCATTTATGCTAGATATTTGCCATAAAAGGTGTATGGGGGTCCGGGTAGTGCCCTGGGGGACAGGCAACAAGGACAAAAAGTTAAAAAAAAATGTTTTTAAAGGGAGTTTACCATGAAATGAGGGTTAAAAAAAACCCGAAAAATTCCTTCAAATATAATGCCTAGGAGGTTCCCATAACCTGCCCGTGAAGTGGTGGATTTCTAGGATGTATAGAAACACTTAGGCTAGGGACAGATGAGCGCATTTTCTGCGGCCACCGTCAAAATGTACGTCGATGCGTGCGCACGCATTTTTTCACGGAATACGCTTAAGTGGTCAGACGATGCGCAATTCTGGACGTATTTCATGACGATGGGGTGAAAAGAAGTCTAGGGAAATCCGGCTGTTTGAACGTGATGTTGGCCGCACACTAGCAGCGTCTGACGTCTCCTAATCACGCACACACGCTGCTATGCGGCCGCAGCGCACTCTGTACGTCAGTACCAGCGGTTTAACGTTCTCGAAAAAATGCGTTCATTTTCCACTTGCGTTGTGCAGCCGGACTTTTGTGCGACCGTACTTCGTATATTGGCCGTCATTGCCCGGCATCTGCTGCTAGTGCGGCCGTGATTATGTGCGCCAGAACGCGCGTTCGCACTGCCTCAGTCTGACCCTAGCCTTAAAAACAAAACAATTACGTTTCAAATGACGGTAAATGCTTTTCCTTTAATCTATCCATAAACAACTGCTTGGGGCGGCAGTCTGTATGAAAAGAGGAGACATTTTCGGACACACAGAAAAAGTTTAGTCATTTTTTTGGCTAAATTATTGTGAAACTTATGCAGGCTTTGGATGAAAGTACCAATAGGTGCTTTAAAATTGGGCCTTTAGCGTCGGCAACAGTGCCGTCACACCGTAACCCCTCTGAGAATATGAATCTGATACAGGCGTCAGTGGCAGTGCACCCAAATATTGTGCTTTGGTGCCAGGCCAGCAAGTACTATCATACAGTAACCTCCTCTGTAGTATTGTGGAAGAATGCAGGGGTGGACCATGTGGTCCTATATTAAAAAGATATGATTCTGGTCAAGGCGTCAGTGCACCCAGATATTGTGCCTTTGGTGCCAGACTGCCAGGCCAGCAAGTATCATCATACAGTAACCCCTCTGTAGTATTGTGGAAGAATTCAGGGGTGGACCATGTGGTCCTATATTAAAAAGATATGAATCTGGTAAAGGAGTCAGTGCACCCAGATATTGTGCTTTTGGTGCCAGACTGCCAGCAAGTACTATCATACAGTAACCCCTCTGTAGTATTGTGGAAGAGTGCAGGGTTGGACCCTGCGGTTCAAAAAATTAAAATGATATAGATGTGGCACAGGCGTCAGTGCAGCCAAATATTGTGCCTTTCATGGCAGCAAGTGCATTCACACCATAACCCTTTTGTGGTATTTTGGAAGAGTTCAGTGCTTGAGGTTTTGTGCATGCAGAAGACATCCCCGAACTTTTCGTTACGTCAGCATCAGGGGATTGATAACTGCTGATCCAGGACTGATTCATTTTTATATATGTCAGCCGGTCTACAGAGTCGGTGGACAGACGCACTCTTTTGTCTGTGACAAAACCTCCAGCGGCACTGAACGTCCTTTCAGAAAGCACGCTGGATGAAGGGCAACCTAGAAGCTGCATAGCATAGTGGCTAAATTCTGGCCAGTGATCCAATCTCAACACCCAGTAAGCCAGTGGATCATCTGCTGGAAACATATCCAGGTCTGCCCTTGCCCCTAGGTAGACCTGCCCCATATGGTGAAGACGCTGGCAATGGGTGCCTACATTTGACGTCCCTGGGCGTCGTGGACTACAAAAAATTTAAAAATGCATCAGTCAAGCGGCCCTGGCATTCTCCACTATTCCTATGATCATCCGCAGCCTCAGAAGCACGTGTGTCAGCACTTGGTAACCTACCAGTGCCTGGAAAGGTGTTACACAAGTGTCGTCCTCAAGTTTTTTCATCCTGTCCTCCCTCTGTGTGGGCAGGATGAGCTCTGCAAATTTACGCTTGTATCGTGGATCAAGAAGGCTTGCCAACCAGTAATGATCCCTGTTCTGTCACTCACAAATTTCTAAGCATTTAGTTTATTAGAGTACTGTTTCTTTAATTGAGCGGCCATTACTGATGCCATGCAGTACAGTTACTTCCTGGTAGAGCCAGATTCAACCAGCATAGCTACCAGTGAGTCAAGCAGAAAGCAAGCTCCACAGTTCTGTTACACAGGCCTTCTGCTTATAAGTCTGTAAGTAGAACCTTCATGTTTTTAGTTATGTATATATTTTTAGCAACTCAAAGCACTGTTAGATTAGTTTAGTAGTGTTTGATTGTCTTCACATTAAGTTAAACTTCTGTTAGCCAGTAATTTACATCTAGGTAGCATGCCTGTCACTTATTTTTGTGTAGATTTGCATCCCTAGACTAATATATTGCCATAATTCCGTATTTTCCACAGTTTTACAAAGTTTAAAGATCTGAAAAGTAAAGATACAAATAAAGTTCAGTAAAGACTTTTCTTCAATCCTGCTTCCAGATTTTTATTATGTTAGCTGTCTGCCAAGCTTTGTACCTCAGACACATTGTGAGGGCAGAACAGTAAAAAGACTTTATACACAGCAGACCTAATCAAAAGAAAAGTGGATTCTTTCTACACATCTATCTCTAACTTCCTCAAGCATCCTGCAAAGTAGTAATCTGTCTCACCATGCAGCACACAGAACAGCATGCTACTCCAGCCATTCCTCAGCTTTCAGATGCAGAGCAAAGCACACTCAGCACACCAAAGACCAGGTCACGGTGCACAAGCTCCACAGTCTCTAGTAAATCAGATCTGACATCAGCTAGTGCTAAAACTGCCAGGTCCAAACACACTAGTTCAAGACACTCAATCTGCTCCAACCTGTCGACGGCGAGTGCTGCTGCCATCAAGGCACGTGCAAAAGCAGAAAAAGCATATGCAATGGCTGCCTATGCAATACGCGAAGCTGAAAATGAATAAGAGACAGGGCTACATAGAGGAACAACAGCATAAGAATGAAGCTGAAACTACTAGAAGAAAAGCAGAGGTAAAAGCATCTCTACATATTCTTCAACACGAGAAAGCAGCTTTCAGCAGCAGTAGCAGAAGCTGAAGTTCTCATGAAAGCAGTAGCAGAAGCTGAAGTTCTCATGAATGCGGCAGAAGAAGAGTATCAAGAAACATTTCCCTGTCATAGAAGAACAGGTGACACCTCTCAGTGCAATTCATCGTACCAGGGAGTATGTTCAGTTACACACAACCGTGTACACCGATCAACAAACTGACAATGCATTAAAACTACCAAAAGCCCCTCTAGCAGACGGCTACCTAGAATCAC
>RXON01002744.1:0-110643 GCA_009667805.1 Leptobrachium leishanense | reverse complement strand
CTTGAGGCCGCCATCCCTGTGTCTATAGTACAGTAAACTTCTCGGTATTCGGGGGGCGCTTATTTTTCCATACATACGACATAAGGAGGGATTGGAGGGAATCTAGAAAAGAGGTGGGGACTTTTATGGGCAAAGCTCAAAATGTGTATAAACTTTTAGGTAAAATCACCATCTTCAACGCCGCCATTCTGCCCAACCAGGAGACCTCTTTATACTTCCATTGATATAGAAGGGACCTCACTTCTGCCAACAGTTTCAAATAGTTACGTTTATAAAGATCCTCAGAACCGCACGTTATGTGAAGACCCAGATATTGAATATAATGAGAACGCCATTCAAATTTATATCTTTTTTGAAAATCTTCCAGCTGTAAAAGTGGGAATATTAATTGGAAGTGCCTGCATTTTAAGAATGTTTACTAGGTGATATGATACCTCGTTGTAGTCTTCCAGTTCTTGATGAAGAGCCAGGAGAGATATATCTAACTCTGTCAGCGTTAAGAGAATATCATCCGCATACAGATTTAATTTATATTCGGTAGGACCTACTGAGACACCACATATGTAATTATTTTGCCGGATAGCCTGTGCCAATGGCTCCAAAATCAGGGCATATATTAATGGGAAGAGGGGGCAGCCTTGTCTTGTACCATTGGTTATGACAAATTCATCAGACAAAAAAAACAGAATGAAGTACTTTTGCCGATGGGGAGTTATAAAGTACCTGAATCGCATCTATATAATGGGATGGGAAACCAAATGTACTCAAAACTCTATGCATAAACCACCAACTGACCCTGTCAAAGGCTTTCTCCATGCCTAACGACAGCAACAAGCCCAGTTCACCTGATCTTCTCAGAATTTCCAATAAACTGAGTAGTTTCTTGGTGCTATCCGGTCCCTGGCATCTAGCAATGAATCCCACTTGCTCCTGGCCAATGAGTGTCGGAAGGATGAGCTTCAGTCTTGTCGCTAGAATTTTACTATAGATCTTAATGTCCACATTTAATAGTGATATAGGACATAAGTTCTGACATTTATCCGGCTTCTTACCCGGTTTGAGCAACGTAATAATATGGGCCCGTAACATGTCTACTGGAAACAAGCCACTAGAACATGCTGTCAAATATGTAGCATGGAGGTGTGGAAGCAATATGGAAGAAAAAGTAGAGTAATAAAAACCCGAAAATCCACCTGGACCCGGCGCTTTCCCTTTCGGCAAGAGCTTAATCGTCTCAGAAATCTCTTCCAAGGTTATAGGGGAAGATAAATTAGCGATCTGTTGAGGTGAAAGCAATGGGAGATGTATTTTACTCAAATAGTTATCAATGGCATTTGTCTTAGGGGGGGAGGAAGTACTGCTGACTCCTAAGTTGTATAGGGATTTATAATATCTGGCAAATTCATTTGCTATTTCCAAGGGGTTGAATAAGGTGCCAGAATCTGTTTTAAGTGTATTGGGCTTGCTGAAAGTTCTGGCAGATTGTAATTTACGAGCCAATAATCGCCCAGGTTTATTCTTTAGCGCATAATAATTTGCATTCATCTTAGACAAAGCTCTGCCATAACTATCCGCCTCTAGAACTCTCAGGGACTGAAGCGCAGAGTCCAGTGAGTCCGCCAGTGCGGCCGACGGGTCCACTTTCAGTCGGGTAGTTATATCTTGTATATGTTTAAGGGCCGACAGTCGTTTGGTCTGGAAGTCGTGTTTGAGTGCAGCCGACCATTTAATGCATTCACCTCTGACCACAGCCTTATGGGCTTGCCACACAGAGATAGGACATAAACCATCTGTCATATTTTCTTTAAAGAAAATTGTTAAAGTAGTTGTAATGGCCTCGGTCGCTGGGTCATGTTTCAGCAAGCTATCATGTAGACGCCAGGGCGGCCTTGTATAATATTTGTACTCCTCTCCCATCGTCAGTAATACCGGGGAGTGATCGGACCAGGTGAACGGAAGAATGCTGCAATCTACTATACATGGAAGTGCTCCCCCGGTAACCAGAAATTATCTGTACGGGAGTAACTGGTATGTACTTGTGAACGGAAAGTGTAGTCCCTTCAGTGGGATGGAGTAGCCTCCATATATCATAAAGATTATGTTGTTGTAGCAGCGAACAAAGTTTTTTAGCATAAGATATTGAGGACTTGATGTTACAAGGGGCAGAACAGTCTCTATTAGAATCCATGCAGATGTCACGCCGCCTCGCGGCATGCCGCCAGCCAGGAGGCTCACCTCAAATGGCAGCTGGTGCCGGGCGAGTGACGCTGCGGCGTTCTCCCCGAGTCCTGCGCCGTCTCCTGCGGGCTCTGCTGCGTCTACTCAGGTGGGGTCGGCGCAGCCATGCCGTTCTGTCCAACTTGGGCATGGCGGCGATCGGCGTCTGACGTCACGGGGACAGGCGCATGGACCTGGATTGGTGGTTCAGCCTCAGTGGGAGGGTCCTCAGTCCCGACGGACTAGATGGGGAACTGCGCCAGCCGCTTCCAGTGCCCTGATTAGCTGCCTCAGTGGGGTGAGTTGATTGGTGGAGGAGGGTGCCCTCGGGGAGGGGCTTGACAACCTCTGCACTTACATAAGGGTTTTCTGGTCAGTCCATCATTGCTTCTGCGTTGTATCACTCCTGCCAGTGTTACTTGCTCCATTCCATGATTTTTCTGTGTATTAGTTCCTGGCTCAGTACCTGACCACTCTTGATCCGCCATTTGTCCCTGTACGCTTTGGTTTGGTCGCCTCCATGATCCCTGCTAGATACTTGCACTGCTGTGACAATTTTTATCCGTGGCAGGGGTATTTATCCGCTTTATATCGCCGGCTTCATGCGGAGCTACCTGCTCACGCGTCCGCCATTGTCTGCCGCTAGCCACGCCCCCTGATGTATACTTTCATCAGTATACCTATATTCAAAAACCTGAACAGGCCTGAAAATTGGTATGTAAATTCGTCTTGAAAAATAAAAAAACACTTATTTTAAGATTTTCCGAAAATTCAATGGGGGGGGGGGCTAAATAGGGGGATGAACACTTTTATCAGTATACCTATATTTCAAGAACCAAAGATATTACAGGTGTGAAATTTAGTATATACAATTCTCCTGAAAAAAAAAACATGTGGTTTACCATTTTCTTAAAATCCCAAATGGGTGGGTTTAAAAAGGGGGTGGGGTGAATACTTTTAAACAGTATACCTATATCTCAGTTTCTTTGAAAAACAATTTTAATAAATCCCAAAATCCACGCGAGCGAAGCCGCAGGCAAAAGCTAGTAATCATATTTTGAGTCTGCTGAAAAAAACAATATTTATTTTGTCTGAGTGCTCAGCTGCGAAAGGGTTAAGTTGTGTCCTAACGCCAAAACACAGCTTTCTGTCTTTTTTTACCTCAGAAAAATATTTGTGGGTTTGTTTATCACCTTTATAACCAGTATAAGACCTGACTGCATAATGAAGGAGTTAGTTAAAAATAAATAACAATTAGTTTCATTCTCTATTCCTGTGTTAATTCTTTGAAATCCTTACTGTACTATATACAAACAGTATGGAATTAAGCATCCACGTTGCAATTGATACTCCCAGTGGGACGTTTAGATTATTTCAATGTGCAGTGAACAAAAAGATTAGTGGTACAGCCTTAGATTAAATAAACACACGGTTTATGCATTGAATTTAAGCTTTTTGTTAAGGTGTTAGCAATGCGTAGAACTGAATGGTTAGTGACTTCAATTGCATTTTAGCTTATTCTTCAAAAGAGAAATCAAGCTGAGATTTTACATCACATACATTTATAAAGGATTTTACCAGGAAGGATACATTGAGATTTCTCTCGTTATACATTGGAAGCATTTGTCTGTTATTTTCTTCTGTGTTCATCTGGTTGACAAGTGTAAGAAACTTTTATTCTATTATGTCAAAAATTATTAAGCAAATACATTAATTTCTGATCTCTGGGGCAGTGAAATGGATTGTTATGTGTAAATAATTTGGAAGATTTTTAGAGTGCTGTATATATCACTTTACAGTTTCAAATTCATTTCAGCGACTGGAAACATCAGCAATAGCAATGTGCAAAAATAGCTACAACATAACTGTGAACTCAAACTTTGGTTTTATTTTCTCTTAAGCAAAAGCCAAGTTCAGGGATTCCAATAATTTATTTTTTAATGAACATATATTTTAATGTTTAGTGAATTTAATCATAAAAAAATGTAGGAGGCTCTTCAGGAGCTCTTGTTAATCAGGAAATAATAGGGCCTATTCACATCCCATTGGAAGGAAAAGACAGAAGAAGAATTGGTGTGGGTAAGGTATTTCTGGTCTTGGCCTAGATTTAATTTGGCGCAATGGACTAAATCGGCAGCTTTTTGGCCATTTTTCAGTTCAGAAGATACAAATGCAGGTTTACTGATTCCCAATAAAAGTTTGGATCATATATCAGATCCCCACGGCTCTATTTTTGTTTAATTGAAATATCGGTTTTAGCGATTCAATTAGAGTTTATGGGTGTGCTGATTTCCGAATGAATATCAATAGCTAAAAATTTTGATAACCGTTTTTCGGATGCTTGCAGCACCATTTAATGGATTGGTCCATCTCTTACTGTACAGTACTTCACTATTATATTTATAACCCGCAGGTTAGTACTGTAGTAGTTCAACTGTTACAGTAAAAACGCACAAGTCCATGATTTAAAGAGACTTGCATGGTATTTTAAATAACACTCGCAATTAAAGTTATAAGCTATAGCTCTCAATCAGGGTAACCCACGTCCTTGACTGACACCCTGGAAAACCAAGGAATTGTCTTCCGTAATATATACAGTAATACTTGTTAGAGACATACTATACTGCATACAGCATATATATCAATGTGTGATTCTAATCTTCCAAAATGCACAACAGTTGACACCTATATTCAACGCAAAACACTATATATATAATATATATATATATCTTCAATGGTTACAAGGTTTTATGAAGCGCTAACAAGTTCCGCAGCGCTGTACAATGGAGGAGCACAAACATGAGACATACATGATACATAAGGAAAAAACTACAGTCCTAAAAGCTAGCAAGGATGTATATCTGCTCAAATTGTACAAATCAAGTCCCAATTTGGATTTACTGTATGTTCCAATGTCAGTGTTAAGCAGATTAGCATTGCACATTGAATGAGCATAATATATATATATATATAAAATATACATATTAATTATATTGACACAACAATCCAAGAAGAGAGCACACCAAACATCATATGCAAAAAATCAAAAAGGAACAACAGCAGCTTAATGCATTTCAAAAGATTTGACCAGATTTAACCCTTTAAAGGCTTACAGCAATTCTTACCCCCGTCAGGATCATAACAGTTCTTAACCCATTCAAGACTTAGCTCTGTTGAAAATGGTGGAAATTTAGTTCACAATGAATGGCCATAAATTTTACTTTCTAATTTTCAATGGAAATATCGGCTTTAGCAATTCAATTCGAGTTTATGAGTGTGCTGATTTCTGAATGATAGCAACTGGAGTTTTGAAGTAAACCAATATATAACTTAATCTTTATTACACAAGACATACATAAAGTGTTAGTGACCGAAGGTTCAGAGATATCCCTCCTATATCTCCATAGTTAGACACTAGTGTAGTGGGTAGAGTCCACAGCTGAATTTGTATTTGGCTTCTGGTGACATATCTAAGTATACACTCGAATAGCGGCAAGTGCATGAGTACTTTACGGAGTTCGCCTCGGTGTGTGCACAGTATCAAAGATGGAAATGAATAATGAATTCACGGTGCTAATATGCTTCATGCCAGATATCAGTATTGGCACCAATGTACTCAAACCCTGCTGTCTGAATTTATCAACATGTGCACAGTATGTAAGAGGAAATGAATATTTAATTCACAGTACAATAGGCTTCCTGCCAAATATCAGTATTGTCGCCAGTATACTCAAGCCCTGCTGTCTGATTTTATTAACATGTGTACAGTACAAAAAAGAATGATAATTCTCAGGGCAGTAGGTTTCTTGCCAGATATCAGTGTTGTCGGTAGTGTACTCAAACCCTGCTGTCTGAATTTATCAACATGTGCACAGTATATAAAAGAAGAAGAATAAATTCACCGTGCAATAGGCTTCCTGCCAGGTATCAACCTTATCGCCAGTATACTCAAACCCTGCTGTCTGAATTTATCAACACAGACCGTACCATAGCTGTAAGGAATTTGCATATGTAATAGACTGTCACAGATACTACAAGTGAAAAAGATATCAATGATGTCATGATGTGACACAGACTCAGATTGGTAACAAGCATTAGAAATAGCAGTGATAGTGTACCTTCATGGGTGCGCAAAAATATGAAATAAATGAATTTCAAACAGGATACCAAATATCAAGTTTTCTTTCATAGTCAAGGAGTCTAAAAGTCAACAGTACGCACAGTATCTAAATGGAGATAATCAATTCACAGTGCAATAGGCTTCCTGCTTTTTGCAGTCCAAAGAGTTTATTGGCAATGACAGGCAATACAGAGAAGTACTTCATTTGTCTATGGTATTACGTGAACCTGTATCAAGAAGCAATGGAGCACGTATCGAAATTAACATACGGAGTAAGAGGTTCATGACTGGCACGTAACATGAGTAGGAGCCGATGTGAAGGAAAACAAAGCCACAAAGAGAAGAGAGACAGTAACGAATAACAACATAGGGCCCTATTACAATCTTCGCGCAAAAATCAGTGCTGGCGCAAAAATACATGGAGCTTCGCCACTTGCCTGGGGGAACAATGTGACCAGCCGCGATCTCGCAGCTGGTCACGTGGTCCCCCCAGGAGAGCTGCCAAGCTCCATGCCTTTGGGAGCTCGTAGGGAGCCAAAAACTCGGTGAACAGCATGCCGACCCCTGCCTTAGGGTGACACGAACCGCCCTTAGGGTGACACCGTCACCAAAGACCTTGATTTTTGAACTGGCCAGCGGCCGGTTCAAAAATCAGTCTTTTGTGACGGTGTCACCCTAAGGGCGGATGTCACCTGGTGCGGACCACACACCCCGCCCCCACCTAGCGACGCCAGTGCCCTGACTTATACATGCTAATATTGCCAGTGTAATAAGACCTCCAAAACTGTCAGCAATCAGTGTGGCAATGTTGTCTGGGTTTATGCTACTTTTCTTTGACCCAACAATAACTCCGACCATGAAATTAACCTGCAGCAGGGAGGCTATGAAGGCCGTAGCCACGCTACTGGAGCACAGGATGGCGTGATCGAGGCGGTATTTCCCTCTGGAATCCAGCCCAGGATCACAGCTGCCAGGAAACCGACTACTGTCGCCTGCACCTGCTTTAAAGCCAGGTTTCCAATGATCAGGTTCCATCTTCGATGGGAGAATCTATCTTCCCAACATTAACAGCAGTCGACAGTCTAGACGCCAATGTCATTTCCAGGTTCCCTTTAAGGCCAAGCAGTGCAGGAACCAGAAAGAAAACCTCAGGCAGGCTTTTGAATACTTGCCAGCACTGTACAATGTCTAAGACCATCCCGGCCGACACCGTTCCAAACCCAGCTAACAATGATACGAGTATCTGGAAGGCCATCAAAAACTAGATTCCTTTGGCAACTTCCTGTTCTGCTCGAGAAGTGTGTCTGTATCCCCGTCGCCAGATGACCTGCTGTCCTGCAGCTTGGTTTCAGATTCAGAGCAATCCCTCCCATCACAGTAGTCGTAGGTGTCAGTCATAATTTGAAATGTTTGAGCAGTGAAGGCCATTTCCATGGTAAACAGATTCTGAAAACCGGTGGTATTCCAAGTGCTGGGCAGGTCTATTGTTGAAACCATACACTATGGGTGACAACCCATTGACCTTCCTGGTTTTTGTGGCACATTATGGGAACCATACTCAACAAAAGTGACAGGAACTTATCTGACTGAATCACTTTTACGTTAACAGTCCAGTTAACAGGACCTTCCAGTAAAAATACACTTTGAGTTTCTCCATGGTCGCCATTCATTGGTAGCCGCTCTCTCAGAAATGGTCTGACGTTGACTTGGCCCCAGTGCGCCCCCATTTGCCAACGAGCCATGATGATGCTATGCCCCCCACTCCCGGGAGGTATCCTGGAAGCAGAGGACTAAGGGATCACCTCTTTGTAACTTTCTATTTTTACGTATCTTTATAGTGTTCTTATATCATTCCAGATTTTGTTGTTACCAATTTTCCGCTACTCTGGATGATGGATCTTTCTACTTCTTTCAGTTCCTCATTGAGTCTACTTTCTATTTTCTACAGTCTTTATGTCTTACAAAGAGATCCATAAATTTCATAGAGCAGATATTTGCCGCCTCCTCCCATTATTTCTTTAGCTCTTCGCTCAGATCTCTGTTGTTGGGATCCGTTGGTGCTCTTAGGCCACGTAGAATTTTTTTCTGAATATAATTCTCGGATGACGAGACTTCCCAATTGAGCCTAATTTGCTGTTGGAAAGCCTTCAGTACAGTTGCCTGTGTGGGGGCTTACAGCCCTTCCTCCACATCTCATTATGACCACAGGACTACCTGGAAGGAAGCAGGAAGTGAGACAGGGTAGGAGTGGTCAATTAATCCTTTAGAAGGTAGAAGCAAACAGGATCTTCTCTCTCTTCTCCTCCTGCCTTAGTGGTGAACAGACTGCAGCTCCAGGGATCATTGAGAGAGACATGTGGATTTGGGCCTAGAGGACAGATGTGTGGGTGAGATCTGGGATATTGGGTTAAGCTTAGTTTAGGATTTTGGGTTTAGTTAGAAAGAGAATCACTGTTCATTATTTTGGGGTTTGTAATTGTTTTATTTACATTCATGGTTTTATATATTGTTATTTAGAGTGGTTTTGTGTTTAGATAATTCTGCGTCTGTGTGATATATATTGTTTACCTTTGTGTGGTTACCTTTGAATAAATACTCTCATTGTAGACGAACCATAGTGCTTTATTTTATCACTTAAGTGGATTTACCACATATTGGCGACCACGAATTGGAGATATATCTACAAAGAGTATTTGTGAGGTCCAGTGGTTGCGTAATGGTGGCTTTTCCATAGGTATCATTGAATTATAGTTGGTACTGAATTGGCGGTGATTATTTAGTCACTTGTGGGAAATATTGCATCTGTTACCCTTTACTTTGTGCGAATTACTGCAACGGTTGAATTTATTTAGACATATTTAGTCATAGATCAGAATAACCATGAGGTTTTCAAGGGATGTACACACGGTGTTCCTATGTGTTTATATGGTCTCACTGTTTTAGTATTTCATTTTGCTCTAATACCTCTGTTTTGATATCATCTGTTTAAATACAGTAGAGAACATGTGCTGTTGGTGAATTAAGTTGCAATATTTTGTACTGTAATTGGGATTGCTATAATTTGGTTAAACCCACTACAATAGATTTAAGGTTAAAATAATCTGTGGGCTAATAATGTTAATTTTCTGATTGTTCCTTTGTATGAACACTGTGTGTTTTCTGCGTTGGTTTTAATTTTGCCTACAGAGAAGGGTAGATAGTAGTTGGCCGATTTCTGATATCTTATTCGGTTTTGTTTTGCTCTGTGGTCTAATTTTTCTTCTCTTCTGTTTTGGAAGTTATAAGGGCTTTTGGTAATTCAGCAGTCTCGGGCTCATCTTCCCATCTGGTATCCAAGATACTCTGTTAATCCCATTATCAAAGTCCTATTCTGTTTACATGAGAGAGAGTTTTTTTTCTAGTTTTCGTTTTCATACTGCTTTAACAAATGTGTGGTTTAACCATTGTTTGGGTAGATGGTATTTGCATTCCAATAGAGTATATGCGGAAGACCTGAAACCTGTGAGATATATTAATGTCAGGGAATTAAGCCCCACGGGGACCAGCCCCGCAACCTGGCCACGCCGACCGTGGCTCCCGCCGAACTCGGGGATTACCCACACAGCGGAGGAGCCAGGCAGTCAATCAGCAACCTGCCGCGCTGGCCCCCCTGATCGCCAGTAACACCACATCCTCCACGATCTCCTCACTGCCACACTGTTCGGCGTCCCACATGTCCAAGATGGCACCCAAACAGAGGGTCCACCACCCACCCAATCAAACACTACCAGGAAGTCAGAATCCGCTTGGTTGCCACGACTACCAAACAGCATCACCTCCTGATTGGTGGATTCACAGCAGGCACCCTATTTAAATCTTAGACTGCCCTTGGTTCAATGCTCAGTTTTCCCTGTGCCCATTACCTAGTCCCCTGTGTCCCAGAAACCCAAATCTGCCCCTTCTACTCCTGTCTGCCGCCTGGATAACGATCTCTGCCTGGTATAACCGACCACTCCTGTCTGCCGCCTGGATAACGACCTCTGCCTGGTATAACCGACCACCCCTGTCTGCCGCCTGGATATCGACCTCTGCCTGGTATAACCAACCACTCCTGTCTGCCACCTGGATAACGACCTCTGCCTGGTATAACCAACCACTCCTGTCTGCCGCCTGGATAATGACCTCTGCCTGGTATAACCGACCACTCCAGTCTGCCGCCTGGATAGCGACCTCTGCCTGGTATAACCAACCACTCCTGTCTGAAAAAACAATAAGGTGGAAAAAATGGCGCAGATAATGTGTAGATGGTCGGTCTTGGGTAGCAGCAAGGGCACAAACGCACACTCCCAAGTGCGAATAGTCAATAGATAAAATAATGGGTAGAGTCCTCGCGCTTACGCCAAGTGTCCAGTGAGTAATACTTCAAGAAAATCTAGAAAACATAATAGGAGACATACATTGCGCAGTACATCCTTATGACACCTGGTTTCCAGAGAGAAAGTATTCAACTCACTTTTTTCTGAGCCCCATAAAGTCGGCTCTGGACTATATAGGCATATATCTGTGGATATGATCTCACCAGCCCGTCCTACCAGCAACCATCCGTGGTGATAACCTGGTCCATAGATGAAATATTGGATCCCCGGGATATGTCACAGACGAAAAGTCGGCAGGATAAAATGAAGTAAAATTTATTGCAGCACTAACGCGTTTCGACCTAATTGGTCTTTATCAAAGTGCAAAAAAATATACATAATACAATGCAGTGTACAACGTTCATTTATACAAAAAAGATAAGGGAAATAGGCGGTGTCAAGCCACAACCTCATTAACTTAATTGGTACTAACACACCCTACTTCCAATCATTTAGAGGCGCAGCACCAGCAAACATTCAATATACAAACGGGCGCATAATGATTACGTCCATCTACCTCGACTCCGCCCCTCTGAGCCATCGATCGCCATTTTGGAAGAGGGAAAATGGTGTCCACAATATAGCTTGCCCTCGCAACATTGATGGGCATTTAAAACAAGCTTATTTCCGGACGTTTTGGGGTCCCGAACCAGCGGGCTCCCACCGTCCATGAGGTGATATCTTTCCCAGGTGTTCGTGGGCATAGCAGCGGCAGACATCCGGCATGTAGACAGGCGCATGGTGATTACATCACCATGTTCCAACTTCCGCCAGTCTGAACCGTCGAGCGACATTTTTGAAGAGGGAAAGTGTTGTTGAAAGTACATCCTACCCTCACAATATCGCAGCTTATTAATTTCGACGGGCGTTTAGCAATCTTGCTTGCGGCCGTTTTGAGTGCCAAGTCAGCAGGTCCCTACTGTCCGACAGACGCACGGGGACCATATCGACACGCATGCTCCCAGATGAACTTCACCCTTCCGGGCGATATATCAAAAAAGAAGGAAAAAGAAAAATATATATTAAAAAAAAAAAAAAATAAAATAAATAAAGAATAAAAAATAATAAAAAAAAAACACAAAATTACGGCATATATGCCGCAATGTCACAATTTGCCAGTCGATCAACATATAGCGCGCAATAAGCATATAGCATACATATGTCACGTCACTGATCGAGTTGGGGAATAGTGCATATACTATTCCACATAACATTTAGTAGTGTCATGTAGAGTGGATAATAAAATATGAAATATAAAATGTGAGTCATATAAAAAGCATAATGGTAATGTTTCCCTGTGCCCATTACCTAGTCCCCTGTGTCCCAGAAACCCAAATCTGCCCCTTCTACTCCTGTCTGCCGCCTGGATAACGATCTCTGCCTGGTATAACCGACCACTCCTGTCTGCCACCTGGATAACGACCTCTGCCTGGTATAACCGACCACTCCTGTCTGCCGCCTGGATAACGACCTTTGCCTGGTAGCCTGGTATAACCGGCCACTCCTGTCTGCCGCCTGGATAACGACCTCAGCCTGGCATAAACCGACCATCCCATTCTGTCACCAGGGACGATACGGACTGGAGTGAACCTACCGCATCAGTGTCTCCATCTGGTCTCCTCCGCATACTGAACTCCAGTGACATAACCCTAACAGTTAATTTCGGAAAACATGTGCCACAGTGGGATAAGAAAGCTTTGTATTTCTTTGTTTTCCTTGTTTTAGACTGAGGGTTTTTCTTAATTGTTTGCTTTTAGGGAGTTGCTTATATTGGAGGCCTTGATTACACTGGCAATTTTGTTCATTTTCCGATTTTAAATTGTAATATTCCTATGCAGCATAGAGTGAAGGCCAAAAGCCAGTCTCAGATTAGGAAATCCACGTGCTCCTCTAGTTGGTTGTAAATATTTCCCTTGTATTTCTCCTAGGAATGTACAAGGATTGAGGCCTAGTTTGAGCCAAGTGACAAAAAGGGTTTTTTAGAGGGTCTTGTACTTAGTTTTGTTTATAACTCTTTAGCCTTGGAACTAGTTTGCCTTAGCACTGATTCCACAATGGTTATTGAAGCAAAATATGTTCCAGCTGCAGTACAGGATTATTTTAAAAACTATATTCGGAAACACGATGGTCCGTTTCTTGTCCCAGAGCCAAAAGATAGCAGTTTGGGGAAATATGAAGAATTTATGGATATCCTTGCCCAAATTATTTCCAATAGGGCATATCCAGAGAGGAAAAAGAAATGTCTCATAGCTCAGAGAGTTACATCTACAATAAGTGGACTGTCACATATAATAGATGAACTAGAAGTACAAAAATTGGATCTAACTCATAAATTAGATCAAGCACAGGATAACATAGATTGTATTAAATTTTCTGCATTAACTGGTGATCAACTAATGAAAAAGTTGCAGCGCCAGTTAAGTACAATGGAACAAGACAGAAACAAACATACGTCTGAAATAGAAAAGCTAAAATTGAAGAGCAGGAAAAAGAAAGTAGGGACATCCTTAAAAAATATTGTACTGTACTGGCCACAAGAAAAGAATAAGAAGAGTCGCTGATAATCATACCTTCATGTCACATTGAGACACAAAATAATTGTTTGCCCATAGAGACTGTTGTAATATCAGAGGACATTGATATCCAACATATGTCTACAGGGCTCCCTAGACCTGAGAACCCTATATCCTTGGCAGAGAATGATAACTTTAAGAAATGGTGGGGTACTATGCCCATAAACAGTTTCAATAATTTTACCCACTGTTTCATAAATGGCAGAGAAGCCATAGAGGAAACCTGATCAGGGTGAGTGGACTCAGTTGTTTGAAATTGTTATGGGCCTTATGCTTAACAGGTTGAAGGGGTCTAATTCAAGCATGTCTGACCAGCAGGAGAATAACAGATGATTTCGGAGGCGGAGCTAGCTGTGGAAGCGAGCAGCAGCATTTTGGAGGAGCTCTGTGTCTACCACGGATTTTATTGCTTTTTTCGCCGTTTGCACTGCCCTGTGAGCTTCCCGGTTGGCTAGAAGGATCCTGGAGAGTTGAGGTACCTGATTTAGCCCTGAGTTTCGTGCCCGGGGACAGATTGCTGCCGGCAGCGCGATTTGGGCCTAGTCACAGCGGCCATCTTGGAAGCCTACTCGAGGCGTATTGAGATTCCCTCACCGCCCTGCGACCTCGTGCCAGCCCAGCATCTCCGGAACCATGCCTACCGGTCGTTCCCAGCGACGGGCCCCCGACAGAGGGACATTCGGGATGTTTTGCGAGGTGGGTCCGCTTTTACGGGACTGACTGCTTCTTCCTCCCTCCCCCCGGGCTATGGCTCCTCGGAGGCTGACAGCGACTATGAACCTCAGGGGGGTATTACTGGGATGCCCTGGCTTGCCCCGCAGTCACCGGCGTCTGACTCCCGACCCCTCTCGGCGGCTGCTAGGAAACGGGCACAGAAGAAGAGAAAATCAGCAATGCGGACATTGTCCGGGGCAACGCCGGACACAGAGGATATTTTTGATGGGGACCCGACTGAGATTCCCCTTACCTCCGCCAGTAATAGTGTGACCTCGGATCATCGGTCTGCAGTGGGGACGGGACTTCGACAGCAACAGGTGCAGGAGGAGGACGACCATCTCCCCTCCACGAAGGGGGATCTCCGCAGGATCTTGGAGGAGCTTCGGGTGATACGTGAGGTGTGGCAGCCTGAGGTGGCGGCGGTCCGCACGGAGATAGCGGCGATGCGTGCTCAGGTGAAGGTGGTACAGGAGACGACTTCTGCTGTGACAACGGAACAAACTCACCTGTCTGGTCAGGTTGCTGGTTTGCGATACCAAGTCGAACTTCTGACACGCTCTGTGGAGATGCTTGAAACGAGACACAGACGCCGAAACATCAGGGTCAGGGGTGTCCCGGACTCTATTACCTCCGACGCTCTGCCGTCCTACGTGACTCGTCTTGTGCTTCAGGTCACGGGGCTTCCCCTGACACACCTGACATGCTTGGTCGGTGGTGTTTCGGTCAGGAGACCTGCGACGAACCCACCTGGGGCTCCTCGAGACGTCGTAGTGGCCTTCCGTGAAGTGGCTTTCAAGGTCAAGGTTATGTCTGCTCCGGGCGCGAGGGATCCCGTACGCTTTGAGGGCTCCATTCTGGCCCTGTATCATGATCTCCCAATTCCAGACCCTGATGGCTCGCAGGCGTTTTCGTGAAGTGACATCAGTTCTTCGCCGACAGGGTGTCCGATATCGCTGGGGTCTGGCAGGAGCTTTGGTGGTGACCCACGCAAATGTCCCCTATACCATCACGGATCCCGCGGTGGCTTGGATTGACCTTGCGGCTGCGGGCCTCTCACCAGATCCTCCGGACCCTCGACCGGATTGAAGGCTGGTTTCTATGCCCTCTACCTCTCCAGGTCTGAGCTTTACTGAATTACACCCCCTCCCCTGCATTTCTCTTATATGCTTACGTGTCCCTGGTCTCTAGCTTGGCCTAGTGCCTGGACTTTCAGGACGGTTCGTAATTTGTTTTGATCAGTCCCAGCCTGCATTGCATAGGGCTTTTGCTTTTTTGCCTGCACATGGTACTTTCTGCCTTTTTACTTATTTTTACCGCTCTGTCCTTCTTTGCGACGCATGTTTTTTGACCTGCTGACCGTAGTTACCTTGGCCGGCCTTAAGTGGCTGCATTTATATATGTTTGATTTCCCACCTTGATGAGACCCCCCCCGTCTAGGGGATGTTTTCTGCTAACATATTGCTATCCTTAGATTTTTCGATTCGCTGTTTTTACGATGACACTTTTTTGGCCATGTGTGGTTTCCGTTGCTTGTTATGTCTTCTTGTTTGGCCCTGCGAGGTCATCCATTATTTTACAGTATGATGTAATGCTGACTTATTTCAAAATAAAAAACTTTAAATTTAAAAAAAAAAAAAAACAGATGTTTTCTTTCACTTTTCCATCCTGGAACAGGAAATCAGCAGCATAGCAATGATGCCAAAAGATGATCCTCGAGAAGTAGCTCACGGGATTCTGTTTTGGTATGGCCTTTGCCAGCCTCAAGCTAAAATGGTTCAGGGTTCACCAGATCATATAAAATTAATATTGGAAGCTCTCCCTAAATATGCCAAGAGTTTGTGAAGTTGTCCATTCAAACACCCACAAACTTAGAAACTCTGCTTTCTCTAGCAGAATTGTGGTGGGCCGAGCAGGCACAGCCACACATTCAGCCACTACAGTCAGAATCTGATAAGGGAGTGAAAAACCTTTCAGAGTGGCATAACCGACAGAATTATAGAAATGCCTGGGGCCAGAAAAACAGGCTAAACTTTGTGAATTGGAGAGAAAGGCATTGGTACAATAGTACACAGAAGGAGAAGGACTATTCCCAATGGAGAAGAGATAGCAGAGGTAAAAAGGGTTATTGGGAACTGAGAAGATCAGCAATAAAAATGGGGGAAGAAATAGAGTTCCTAAAGAAACGGCTGACTAAACTGAACAATCTCCTTTAATCTGCTTTATGAATTTGTTTTACTGGAATAGGTATATTATTATTGTATAATACGATTTTGCGAATTTGAAATATGAACTCTGATTTTCTCTTTCAGGGCAATAAAGAAAGGAGTCTCAAGCGCTATGGTTTTATTTTTTCCCTCCCACAGTCTCTCTTGCCAAACTAATTTAATTTACAAGATTGTCTTCCGGCTTCTTCAGGACTGAGCTAACCTATAAAGTATGGCATATGATGGTGGAACTGGACACACAACTAAGTATAATGTATCATTGTGGAAATACACTTAGCCTAAATAATCTAAATTTGACTTCACCAATATATGTTCTACTGCTAGAGGGCAGTTTCAAGAAATAATTTTTCTGTATTTTTAATGTTTGTTTATTCCTTTGAGGATCCTGGAGCAAAAGAGGTGGAGAATGAGTACACCAGCACAGAGTGGGACATAACCTCATGTAAAACCTGGAAAGAAGTTGGAGAAAAAAAGGAGCCTATAAAGATT
This sequence comes from Leptobrachium leishanense, assembly GCA_009667805.1. Classification (NCBI taxonomy): domain Eukaryota; kingdom Metazoa; phylum Chordata; class Amphibia; order Anura; family Megophryidae; genus Leptobrachium; species Leptobrachium leishanense. Next base: position 93,908 of record RXON01002744.1, on the reverse strand, counting down.
ATTCTTTTTCCAAAGGTGTCCTTAACAACAAGAAGAACGTTTACCAAATTTTAGCGATCCCACTTTGGGAGGGCTAAGCTGAACAATTGAACAGTATTGGAACACTAAATAATGGAAGTTAAAGATTAGCAACCAAAACAGGACTGGTGATCGATGACGGGTGCTGCAGGAAATCGCAAAATAGATGGTTATGTACTTGTGTCTGGGAAACATGGAATGACAACATTGATGCTTTTTGGGTGCAGCTAATAAAAGTGCATTTAATGCGGGAGGTTATCCGTATTGGGGACATTGCATGTTTACTAGGGTATGAGGATTATTAAACGACAGATGAAACTTGTGCAACAAAAGAAGGATAACCAATGTGATGCATGTGGGAACCCACACACTATTTCCAGCAGAGAACATTATAAATGAGATGAATTTTACTATTGATTACCATTGGGGAAACTGGACCATGAAACTCCCCCCCCCCGATTCCAATCCTTACATTGGACTTTCAACAGTTAGTGAAACGCTCAAAATAACTACATCCTATACGTTCACTACTGGAGCAAGAGGAAAAACAGATTGAAAAAACAAAGCAGGCTGTTGAACAGCCGTGGTGGGAAACTCTGACTAAAGTAGAGACCCATCCAATTTTTACGAACCTTTTCTTTGGTTCTCATGATAGTTCAAATAATCACAACTGTCTTAATATATTTTTGTGTTGTGTTAAAGAAGATGAAGGGGCTGGCAAGGCGTACATTCAGTAATTTTTCTACAGTATTTGTAAGTGTTTTGCTGAGATTTTCCTCTTTTTTTTTCCCTCTTTCTTTCCCCTTTTCTTCTTGTCTCTACTTCCTTAGTTTAAATAATTTTAGATGCCCATCTGCTTCTCAGTTCTCACCTTTACCTCCTCCCATTTCCTCTTCGTTTATTGAGATATGTTTCGTGTAGGGGTTTGGTACACACATGCGGGCTGCTGTAAACACCACCCCGTTCTGTTGATGATGTGTTTGGGTCTTTCAAAAGGTAGAGTAACTTTGTCCATCTCCAACGGTCCTTAACTATTTCGATAAAGTAGTAAGCGCATAGACAATATTGTGCCCACTTTTCAAACATTCAAGCAAACTGTTTTCCTAATTTATTCACTTCACTTGTCTGCGGTGTCGGCTTTTTCCAGCGGCTTCGCTGTGTGTGATCGGCTCCTGCTCGGGTTTTTCTGTGGTTTTCGGTGGGTTAATCCAGATGTTTTCAACCTCCGCCAGCTACTCCATCAGCTTGCCCAAGTACAAACACTAACATGGTGCCTGTGAAAGAGAACTCAAAAGCCACTAAAGACCTGAGTTCTTGGTACAATCTCTTCGCTGACCTGGATCCATTATCCAACCCAGATGCAGTTGGGAAAACCGATAAAGAACACAAACTGCTCAATGCCTAAAAAACTATTCCTCAGCAAACCTACAGACACCCAACAGGCCCATATCATCGAAACATTGATTACGCTGCAGGAAAATAATTTTTTTTAATGGAAGTGCCACTACTGATCACTTTTCTATAAAAGATTATATCCTAGAATTATATACCATGAACGATGCGTAAAAGATTTCTAAATCCATCTAATGTACCTAATGTGATGTGCCGATCACACACAGCCTGCTGCTGCCCAGCCTTGAAAACCTGACTGCATGTCAAAAAGGTTTTGATCTAAGAGCTGAGAAGGAATAAAACCAGATGTTGGGGGGTCGTGGCCGGCGGAGATCGAGGGCAGACGCGTGTTTGGAGCTCCGCTATACTCTCTGTTACCGCGGCGTATTTCTGGCATCTCGGACCCAATTTACCTTCTCTCCTGCCTCGATTGTTGCCAGCCATCAGGTATAGCACTCCGGAGCCTGATTGTCTCCCCCTCCGGACCAGCGATTAAGGTGGAAGTTGTGCGGGGGTGATCCACGCTGCGACACGGCGGCCATCTTTGCGGCCTGTGGTGATCGAGAGACCGCAGCACGAGGTGCCAGACAGCGGCCTCACGATGGGAAAAAAGACCAGAGGAGGTGGAAGGGCGAATAGTTCGGGGGCTCCTGATATCCGTCTTGCCTTGGGAGGTGTTCAAGGTGGACGAACGGTACAGTCCGGCCTACCTGACTCTGGGCCATCTAGCCTGCCATTTGCGGATCCCACTGCCGTGCCGCCGGCTCTACACAAGGCACCGCCTGATGGGGGAGAAGAGGACCTTCCCGCCACTAAGCGGGATATCCGCAACTTATTAGCTGACGCACGGAGGACCTGGCAAGACGAACTACAAACCCTTGAAGTAGATGTGAAGGTAGTCCAGGCTCAGTTGGCAGATGTCCAGGCTCGCACACGAGTGGTGGAGGATGTGCAGGCCACACCTTCCTCCCAACTCCAAGTGCTCCAGCAACAACTGGACGGCCTCCAATCTGCGGTGGTTGCACTAGAAACCAGGCACTGGCAAAAGAACATGAAGCTTTGTGGTGTTCCAGAGTCTGTAAAAGACCTGGACTTATTGACATACATCACACGGTTTGTGACTACCATTCTCGCCCCTCTACACTGCACTGAGGCCCCGGTCCTGATGGCACTACGTGTGCGTAAGGCTGCCATGGCACCAGCTAAAGCCCCCTGTGACATTATTGCGACGATCCGAGATTTGTCCCTTCGCTCAGCGATATTTAAGGTGATGCGGAATACCCCTGTGGTGTCCTTTGAAGGAACCGCTATTGCTGTGTTTCGGGACCGCTCTTATTTGACGTTAGCGGCCCGACGTCGTTTTTCGGCCCATAACGACTCTCCTGCATACGCAAGGTATCCGTTACCAGTGGGGCACCCAGGGCTCTCTGATTATCGCCGGGACGAGGGCTGCTCGCTTGTGGCATCTACAGCTGAGGAGGCTGGGGCACACTTGGTCTCTATGGGTCTGATCTCGGGCCCTTCGGGTGGTGAGGATGTGGGAAAGCCCTCGGCTTTGCCTCTACCACCCACTGCACCAGACTAAAGGAAATGGGTGCTTCATGGACACAATTGGAGTTTTTTGCGTGTTGGTAGTGCTTGACACTCACATTGACTCTTCGATGTTTTACGGGCAAAGTCGAACTTACTTAGTGGAGATTGGATGGGGGAGATCTCTTTTTTTTTTGGAGCAGGGACAGGTGGTGGGCGAGCCTTGAGGTGGCTACCTAGGCTCTCGCTGCCTTTTTAGGCCCTTCCACGGTCCTTTCCCTGTGGCCTCCTCTCTGGCCCCCGGGACCTGGGTATAAGGTACTGGGGTGAGCGCCACATGTTTTTGAACAGGGTACTCCTCTTATTATTGTTATTATTCTTTTCCCCTCCCCTTTTTTTTCTCTCCCTCCCACTACTCTTGCTCAGTGATGCTTAGCAATTGCCATTTATTGTCAAGTTATTGTGTTCATGATCCTACGAGGTTCTGTTGGTTTGGTTATACCGCTATTATCTGCGATTTCGTGCACTATTTTTCTGTCTGTTGTATCATTGACTTTGTTGCAATAAAAAAACTTTGAATACTAAAACCAGATGTTGTTTCAGCACTTTTGTCTTTTTCCTCGATCTCTGGGCTCAAAGGTTGGACGTTGTATAAAGTTTCACCAAACATGTCCATCCATTCTTTGCCCAGGTCATCACTTTCCAAAGACATTGTGTTGAGAATGTCATTCAGAAGTTGCATGTCATCCTTGTCTCCAATGTCTGAATCAAGAGGACCTTTACAGCTTGCACTTTCCTCATAGGCAAATTTTTCCTCAGGTTTCAAATCCAGCAAGTCATCCAGTGTACCTGGTGTTCCGCTTCATTATTCTATTGTAAGTGTATTTTTTTTCTATATATATTTATACATATATTTATAGTTATATCACTATGACCTTATAGTACTTAGAATCCGTTACAGGATTAGTAATAGTCTTAAATCCACAAAGACAATAATAGCGCTGTGGAATACCAAAGGGGACGAATGCTGTTCTAACATATTTACAACTTGTCCTAATATGTAAACATTTATACTACATACTAGTAACTAACAGGTATATAGTTGCTATGTACACAGAGAAAAAAAAAGGTTATGTCCTGCATTTATTTTCTATTCACATTCAGCATTAGCATGGTAAAGATGGAGCGTCTTTCCTTTGTTACCAAAGCAGTTAAGTTTTGAGTTTCTAGTTGTATAGATCTTTTTCATCATTTTTATTTTATATATATTTTTTTAAATAATTTAAAGATACTCAGGTGCTATACATCTAAGCCTACATAACCAGCCGCTACTTTTGACTTTTATTCAGTTTCGAAAATAATTTAAAGTGCTAGAAGCAAACCCATCAGCCAACACTTGTGTGAGAACGAATCTAACTTTCCATCTTTAATTTACAAGTTATTATACAAGTTTATTAAACAGCTGAACCCTCAGCACAAAAAATATATATATGTATGTAATAACTTACGGTCACATTTAGAATCGCAATTGTACTTGCAAAAAAACAGATTATACACGATCATCATCAAAAAGAAGGGATTTGTGGAGTCATTATTGCACAAATGCTTATCTCCCTGTGTAAAAAACAAAAACGGTTATCGATACCCTGGAGGCTTTTTTTTCCCTGTGGGATGTCACATGACGATCTGAATATTCCACAAATAATACAAGTTACAATATTGTCTACATGTCATACACAATCATTTTGTCCGATTCAGAACTAGTTGTACAACATATATTTTTGCTCGATATAAAAACGCTGCCGGACTATAGTTGGTGGGTTTATTTAATCCGGGGCTTGCTTCAAAATGCCCACCGCAAGACACTTCAAAGCGAATGGCCCATCCGTTGGCTCCTTAGCTGTAAAGGGTCCTGGGACGGTTGGTGAACAGAGAGTGCTCAACTCCGTGAAATCCCATTTTTATCCTCCTTTCAGCTTGTAAGAGGTCTTTAAAAATTACAGCATCTCTTCCTAACATTTTGCAAATATCATATATTTTGTGTTTACACTTTTTTTTTAAAACTCAAAAGAAAAAAGACATTTTGTCATTCAGATAATTATGGCATTCCCTGATATCGAAGTCTGAACAAATCTAGAGCTCCTCGATAGAAACAAAAAAAACAAAATACACCTCTGGTTAAATATTTAGGAAAATACAAATTGAGAGCAATAAACTGCATTACAGGGATTACAAGGTCGCTCATATCTGTATAATAGGGGAATCACTCTTTTCATCCCGCCCATGCGAGTTTACTCAAACGCCCAAATTTCAATATCTTGAACAATGAAGTCCTCTTTCTTTGAGAGTATTGAGTTTCCAAACGTTTTACAGGTGTGACTTCTTCCGTGATAGAGATCTCCATCCAACCAAAGAGCAAATTCCCCTCCTCCACCACCGAAAGCTAGAGAATCCATGTCTCCTTTAATGAAAAACATATTATCCCCTGTCCACTTAAAGACCTCAAATTCAGGACAGAAAGTGAACAAGAAGGTCTCTCCGGTGCCATAAAAACCATCACTCACTTTAAGTGGTTCCGATGCCAACGCTCCAAAAATCCAAAGTGTCCAAGCCAAGCATTGTTCTGTAAAGTGTTTTTATGCTCTTTCCATGTTTCCCTGTACTGTAAACGAGGGTCCATGGGTATTCAATTGTTCAAGGAGGGAGATTCTTTGTAAGCTTTTCAATCTGATCGACCTGCAAAAGTTCACTGGGAACACTAAGATTAGGTCGAAAAGTCTCCGGTTCCAGATCAGCCCTGATGCTTGTATTGTAGCCTGCTTCGGAGCCAGGTCTTTTCTTGTCGTGATCTCCCATAATCTTGCAGGCGAATCGTTTGTAGAGCTTTCCAAACTTTCCAGCTCTTCATTCTTTTTAACCATTACAAACCCAGGCTCCTTGGAGGACTCGCCAATTTCCTCAGCGTAAATCTCTGGACTCCACTGAATGAAAAAGGAGTACAGGTGATCAGTCCTTTCGTGAGGAACAGCAAACCAGTACTCCAGCTTATCCCTCTGGGCATACTGCTGCATCAATGCACTTGCTTGAGAAACAAAGGTTTTCCGCATTGGTTTCCCAACCCTTAAACATAAAGAAAAACACAAACGAATCACTTGTCCCAAATTGGGATAGTGATAAATTAGACAGGGCACCCCAACCAATGTGGGATTACACCCTCTTGATTAACGTATTGCAGAAGAAGAAAGGTTCACCTGATTTGTGGAAAACCACTATCAAGGAATCTCTGAAATAGGTTGGGGTTGATTAGAAAATAGTAATTTTATTTTTGGACAGTGCCAAACGAAAAAACATATAAATGTTGCATTAATGATGTAAACGAACAAAAGGTGTGGTCATTGAGGACTAACATTTAATATTTATAGCATTAATTTATAATATAATATTTAGGTACAAATAAAGGTTTATAGTTGATCAAAAGCCCAGTAAATTGGCAAATTGTTATAATCGTTGATACTGCCTCACCAGTGGGACATGTGCTTGAATTGGATTAAAACCATAGATTATTCATATGGTCTAATTACAATATGTAATAGATGGTTTAACCGTTATTGGTGAAATCATATGTATATAGAGTGGCCTACACCCCCCCCCGACAATGCTACAATTGGCTGATATAAGATTAAATAAAGGTGGCTATATACTAACCAACAAGTAAATTGTATTTATATCAAGTAATGATATTGCCTAGTATAACCACACGTTAGTATGTAGAGTAGTGAAAATAGCTTAAAAAATAATGCGAATTACATGTATAATGTTCCACTATTTTGTCCACAAGTATCAGCGCACAATCTCACAGTGGCATATCAATATTGGTGTGGATAAACAATCGAACCGATGGTAGGTTCTAAGAACCCAAATAATTAGCTTGATAAGATCATCCATGTCGCGAAAATAGCCCAGAGTATATATAATTATGGTGACCAGTTCGCTACAACACGGTAATGGTATAAACTGTCCACTATTGAAAACAGCCGGTAGTACAAGTATCTGAATGGTATCAATAAGAAATCATAGTTTTGCACTATGAGCACAATGTAGTAATTGTGTGGATACAAAGCAGCATTGCTGGAGAAAAATAATTGATTAAACCCCTACTCTTAGCTGTGCTATACGGCAGTCGCTGGTATCTAAAAATGATCACAATAGTAAAGTTATCAAAGTGGTATACTGGCAACCAAATTAATTATATAAAGCAAGACAGATGGATTTTATCACGGAGCTGACAACGGGCTCGCCTCAGCGAGTCACGGAACTCAAACTGGACAAGTTTAAAGACCATTTTTACTCTTTATCTTTCGGTTGTGCGTATTGAATTGTATGGACATTTATATTATTGCTTCATGTGGTTTTATTAGTGTGGTGTATTTCACAATGTATCCTTATTGTATGAATGTAGTTTCAAATGAAGAAAACTGTATGTATGTGGTTTTCCCCAGTCCCCATTTTGCCCAGCCCAGCATGGGTCCAAAGGACAAAGGACCTCATGGCCCCAAGATGGAGGATACAGCAAGCCAGCTGATTGGAGGCTTTTCCAAGACCTCATCTGCCTAATTCCCTGGACAATGGGGGAGCCTGAAAGGGACCTGATAGGGAACAGGAAGCTGGGAAAGGAGCCAATCAGTGCTGGTTGTGTGGGCGGGGGAGTTAGTAATCTGTGTGTGTGAAGTTGTATAAATGACCCCGTTGAAACCCCTAAATAAAGCAATTCACTTTTTTAAGACATACAGCTCGTCTGGTGTTTTATTTCAGAGCAAATCACATTCACCAAGGAAGACACTCAGCGGTCTTCCGAAACTCTACCTACCTCAGAAGCAGAACATCAAATCGACGCCAGACGGCACCACTTCCTTACAACGGCCCCATACAACACCAAAGCCATTCCCAGCACCTAGGACCAGCGGATCAGGCTGCTCGGGATGCCGAGTGCAGAGCCACTCGGTAGTCGGGCTGATCCACAGCAGGGGCATCTGGAGAGCAGGACAGCAGACGGACGACCATCCCGTCACAGATTTCTACAATGAAAGTATCTCCAAATTTTGTAGATATTCACAGCAACACGTTTAAATAGAGGTTTGCATTACCATGGAAAAAAGAGAGAGTGGATGTATATCGATGTGTGTTATCACGCAACAGCAATATATTCGTATTGACATAATTATTAAAGTAATGAAAACAATAATTTAGAGGTCAAATAGTTGACCTATTATAATGTAGGGATGTGCGTTTCGGGTTTCGGAATTTTCACGAAATTTCCCGATTCGGGTCTTTCGATGCGGCCGAAAATCCGAAATTTTTTAGATCCGAAAAAGTCGAATCCGAACTGTTTTCCGAGCCGAATCGAAAAAATTTCGGAATTTCGAATGGACTTGAAATGTGTCAAATCGAAATTTATTTTCCCTCTATTCATGATTTCAGTTCCATTCGGGATTTCGGTTCCATTTCGGTAAGTCTGGACATCGTATATTTAACTAGTATCGGTTATATCGCTGATTCTGTAAATTTTTTTATTGTTTCCAATGATCCGATAAGAATTTTCGTACTTGGGTCAGATCCGATTCGTCCGCGGGTCGCGCATGCGCGCGGGCGGATGTCATAACTTTATTGAGCCAGTTTTATTGACAACTTTTTGAACAAAATATTGTTTTTATTATTCATCATAATGGCCGCTGAACGAGAGGAGTGCCATTCAAGCACCTCGTCATCATCTCTCCATGATGAACCACCACCCAGGAAGAAACGGGCCCCCAATATGGCGTTTGAAGAGATGTTGGAGCTGGTACGGATCTTTGATAGCAAAGATTATGATTGCAGTAAGGGCCCTTACCGCAGGAAGTCTAACGCCAGGAAGGATCGTATCTTAGAGAAGCTACGCACCACCATTTTGGAGTTATTCGGGAAGGACAGGACAAAGGACCAGCTCAGGAAACGCTGGTCTGATTTGAAAGTACGTGAGCAGGAGCAGCGGAGACGCATCCGCCGCGTCATAGCGAAACGTAAGTGTCATGTTATATTGTAAAGCGCTGCGCAAACTGTTGGTGCTATATAAATCCTGTATAATAATAATAATGTGCTTGCATGTGCTAATGTGCACAGAAATACGCTGATTTATCTAGTCCTTTTTTCATGCAAGTGATTGTGTATAGCTTTGCGTTTTCACGACTCGTCATACATGCATTTTTGCCATAGCTCTTCCTTTTTGTGATTTTACGTATTCGTGAAAATTGTGATATTTGATGTATGTAGATGAAATTACAATGCTGGATTACTTTTGGCACTGTGTGTAGTCTGTAGTGTGCGGGGGGGGGGGGGTTGTTGTGACTGAGTGATGCATACGAGAAGACCCGCAGCTTGCCCAATATTGGCTCCCACCTGCGCATCAATAAAAATCTCTGCGTCTCTGCTAAGTGATAGGATGGGACATGTAGTTCTTCTGAAAGTGCATCCAAACAGAGCTGCGTTCAATACAGCCTCAGCAGCTGCTGCAGCAGTGTCAATGAATGCTTTAGATGCAAATTTTAAAACAAAATGGTGGATTTCTGTTGTTGTTTCTGCAATATCCAGTTTTATTATTAGCAGAAACTGAAAGTGAAACTGAGGCTGAGGCCTTCTATAAAATAACTAAAAGCAGTCAGCACAATGCGCTTTGTATGCACACAACACAAATAATAGTTTTTATTGAATAAACGTAATGTTTACTTCTGAAAAAAATATATAAATGAACGGTAATATATGTCTGTGCAGAGGAAATAAATAAATATTTTGTGACTTTAGAACTATGAGATGGGAGTAGTGGTGGATCAAGCTGGTAGTGGGTAGTGGAGGGGTGTCGCAATACTTTCGGCAATATATTGTATAGATATACCATTTTTTCCAGTCTTCATTATTTACGTGTTATTTTTTGGATTTGGCAGAAGACAGGAAGAAGAAGGCCGCAGAATCTGCCCGGGCAGGGACCAGTGCCCCAGTGGAGGAGGAGGAGGAGCCACGGGCGTCCACCAGCGCTGGTATATACTGTTTTATTTTGCAACGACTTTTGGTCAAAAACAGAAACATTTTTTGTTTACTGTATTTTAATTTAATTTTTTTATGTATAGCACAAGAGGAGCAGGAGGAAGGCGATGATGGAGAGAGGGAGCCGGTGCAGCAGGAGGCCGCCAGTCCAGGTTTTTTTTTTTTACTGTTGTATTTTGTATCGACTTTTGTTCAAAAATAAATCAGTTTTGTTGTTTACTGTATTTTTTATTTCTTTAATTTCTTACATATAGCACTGGATATGCTGACGGTGGTGGTGGGGGAGGAGTCAGAGGAGTCGGAGCCTCAGGAGGCCGCCAGCTCTGGTATATACTACTGTTATATTTTTTCAAGACTTTCAGTCAAAAATAGAAACCTGCTTTACTTACTGTATTTTCCTTCTTTCATTTATTGGATATATAGAAGGAGAAGCCAGACGCCGACGGGAGGCGATCGGCGAGCTTCGCCTGGCAGCTACCGCCATCAACTCCCTACAGGAATTGCTCCAGGAACTGCGGGAGCACATAAACAATGCCGCAGACCTCCTGGAGCAGCAATGAGACCAGTGGCAGCCTCCTCCAGAATGTGCCTCAGCTGCTCCTGCTCGCGTGCCTTGAGGTCGGACCAGCGTTTTCAGAGATGGTCCTTCGTCCAGTCCTTCCCGAACAGCTCCAGGATGGTGGTGCGTAGCTTTTCAAGGATACGATCCTTGCGGGTGTTATTCTTCCTGCCGTAAGGGCCCTTTCAGCAATCGTAATCTTTGCAATCCAAGATGCGGACCAGCTCCAACATCTCCTCAAATGCCAGTAACTTGTTGGGCAGTTTGCCATCCTTGGCATGTTCCCTTCCCTATGTTCATATGTTGTAAATAAATTTTCTATTTTTTCACTATTTTCCTGTTTGTGTGCGTTGCTTTTTCTTTACTTAATAAGTTAATATGTATTGCTTGGTTTCCACACTGTTAAAATTATATGTACATAAATGTATTGACATTTCTATGGACCCTTTGTCATAAATTTGTCAACATATTTGTGGCCATGAATGTGACTGCACATTCTACACTTCCTGCCTGGCCAAAAAATGTCACACACTAACACAACCTTGTTGTACGGCCTTGAGATTTGATTACCGACGTGGCCTGGTTTTTTGTTAAGCTTAGGCGATGTCACAACAACACGGATTTTTGTCCACAGTCACATTCATTGTATAACCAAGAATTTATCAAAAAATATTGATGGCAGCACTGTGTGAAGTCTTCTCCGACACAACCCAAAGATCCTTAGTGCGGCTCTGGTCTAGTTTATTTGTCCCTGTTTGCAGCTTCACACAACACCTCCTCCCAGCTATGAGCTCTCTCTCTCCCACCGCTGCCCGCTAAGACGCTGTCCGCCAACATGTTCACGTCTTTGCAGGAAGACAACAGCGTGGGGGAACAGCAGCTGCTGAGAGTCCCAAGACCTCGTCACAATGACGTCAGTTTTGGAGTTAACCCCTAACTGTGACCAATGGTGGAGATAGGGGGTTCATTGGAACCCCTATCTCCCGATCCGCGGCAGCTATCGGTTGGTTAATGTTTGGTATCTTTGGATCGACCAGAGCATGGCCTTTCCAACAATACCAAACATGACAATGTTAAAAATTTAAAAAAAATTTAAATAAAAAAAAAAAAAATACAGGTTTTTTGTTTTGTTTTGTTAATGCAGCAATATTGTTGCCATTTCAATTATAATGTGAACAATGATGCTGCACTAAGGATTTTTGTATGGGGTGCGTTTGTTAAAAATAGTGTAATTGTCACCCAAAAAAATATAACAAGTCCCCTTTTCAATTTTTTTTAACAAACTCAACTCATAAAATATAACCGCAAACACTCGCATGTTAAAATGTGAAAAAAACACTTTACACCTTGTAAAACAAACATTGAAAATTCAAATTTTATTGCATTTTTTGTGATAATATACAGACAGGACATGACGCATACATATGATAATGATATATTATGAATCATCTGCCGAGTCTGCCGGAAAGAACGATATATAACATGTCTGGGTCATATTATAAAAGAAGGCTTCAAAACGCATTTAAACAAGAGGAGCGAAACTGTTAAAAATTAGCTCAGCAGCAGACCGCAGTGAGGAACACAGGCGTGAAGGGAAGCCGTGAAATGCCTCAGCAGCGAAAGGGTTAATTTATATTTTTGTCTGTTTTAAATCATTTTATTTTATTATTTTTTTTCATTTCAGATCATTTTGATCAACTATTTTTCCGTTTTAAAACATTTTTGTTCTGGTTTTTATTTTTAAAGTCAGACCATTCGGGTCAGTTTACCGTTTTTTAAATCGTTTTGTTCTTTTTTTTTGTTCCTTGGCTTTCATACCATTTTTTTAATGTGATTAAATAAATAAAGTTGTGAAATGTATATTCATAAGAAAAAAAGGATCTTTATTCAATAAAAAAAAAAAACACGATAGAATCGCCAGAATTATCGTATCGACAGAATGAATTATCGGATCCGAAAAACAAATCAAAAATTTATTATAAAAAAATATATAAAGTATAAAAAAGTAAACCATAGTACTTTACATCAAAACGAATAGAGTTAGACACTTTGAAACGAGGAGAACAGACGTTCCGAAAAAAAAGAAAATTTCCGAAATCACGAAAAGTCGATACAAAAAACGAGCAAAGTGACCCGAAAATACGAAAAATGGTCGATATTCCAAAAAAATGTACACAATCGAAAATTTTAAACATCAGAACAAATCGAACCGAAAAAAAAATCGGTGCACAAGCCTATTAATATCTGACATCCCGATGTGAAACATCAGGACATTTGCATTAGATTTCGACCATTTTTATTTTTTTAACTTCTGGATAATCGAAAATCGAAATCTATCCAAAAAGTCCCAATGTTTCACATCATTCTGAACTTTGTTTGGATAGAGTAAGTCCGTGGGCGTGCGGCCATTAAATGTATATACCAGTGGCGTCGCTACGTGGGGGCGGGGGGTGCGGCCCGCACCAGGTGACACCCGCCTTTAGGGTGACACCGTCACCCTAATGGCGGGTGTCTCACCCTCCGCCGCGTTTTTCGCTCCCTGCGAGCGTCCGAAGCATGCAGCTTCGGCGCTCGCCTGGAGGAAACACGTCACCAGCCAATCGCAGCTGGTCACGTGGCTCCCCCTGGCGAGCGCCCAAGCTCTGCGCCGCCGGACGCTCTGAGGGAGCGAAAAAGGCAGCGGAGGTGAGCTGGGGCCATTATCATGAGGTACTGGGGCATTCCATGTGCTGGGGCAAATCCATGAGGAACTGGGGCATATCCATGAGGAGCTGGGGCATTCCATGTGCTGGGGCATATCCAGGAGGAGCTGGGGCATATCCACGAGGAGCTGGGGCAAATCCATGTGTGAGCTGGGGCATATCCACGAGGAGCTGGGGCATGTCCACGAGGAGCTGGGGCATGTCCACGAGGAGCTGGGGCATGTCCACGAGGAGCTGGGGCATATCCACGAGGTGCTGGGGCAATATCCATGAGGAGCTGGGGCATATCCATGAGGATGTCGGATGTCGGCCAAGCTTCCGGGAACTCCCCCTGAGGACTGGCATCATCGTGCATAGCACGATGACGCCAGTCCTGGAGTTAACCCCTAGCTGCCACCAATGGTGGAGATAGGGGGTTCCAAAATGAACCCCCTATCTCCCGATCCGTGGCAGCTAGGGGTTAAAGTTTGGTATTGTTGGATCGGCCAGAGCATTCTTTCTAAAAACATTTTATTAAAACTCCATTAATGAAAAAACTTCATTAAAAAAAGGGTTATAAAAGAAGGGGGAGAGGTGTCACGTATCGCGCTGTTCTGGGGCGCCTGGCAGCAACTTCCTCGCTGCTCGCTGGCCAGGCGCCGAATGTTATACACTGCCGGATGCGCTCACGTGGGACGCCGGGGGGCGGGGCCTGGCGTGATGACGCGGACCCGCCGGGTTTAAAGCCCGGCTTCACAATTTCACCGGTGCCCTGACGTGGTATCATTCCCCGCAGAGCTCTCGTGTGTCTGGTGTTGGCAGTGACTGACTCTCTGCTTCTGACTAATTTATTTATCCTCTGTGTATGAGCCCTGGCTTTGGCAAACGAACCACCCCTGTGTACGACTCTTGGTATTGGCAAACGAACCTCCCTGTGTATGACCCTTGGCATTGGCAAACGAACCACCCCTGTGTACGACTCTTGGTATCGGCAAACGAACCTCCCTGTGTATGACCCTTGGCATTGGCAAACGAACCACCCCTGTGTACGACTCTTGGTATCGGCAAACGAACCTCCCTGTGTATGACCCTTGGCATTGGCAAACGAACCACCCCTGTGTACGACTCTTGGTATTGGCAAACGAACCTCCTTGTGTATGACCCTTGGCATTGGCAAACGAACCACCACTGTGTATGACCCTTGGTATTGGCAAACGAACCTCCCTGTGTATGACCTTTGGCATTGGCAACGACTCCGCTACGCCTCTGCTCCTAAACAGCCTTGGTTTCTGTGGTAGTCTGTGTGTAACCCAAAGTATACAGCAGACTACCTTTTCTATTTCTGGAGTCCTAGGGAGAACGAAAACTCTATCTTGTATATCTGTCTGGTGTTTACCCTTTTGGGTACTCTGTCTGGTGAAATATCTGTCTAGTTGTGCCGACCAGTCAAGGATCGGAAGGTTAGAGATCGGTCTACGTATAGGGACCACTATTCTGGTATTCAGGGGGATACGTGACAAGAGGGCTAAAACTAGATCTTAATTAATAGTCCACCTTATAACAGTTACCAGCATTTATAAAGTGCCAACAAATTCCTTAGCGCTGTACAATGGGAGAGAGAGAATAACAAATATACATACATGTTACACACACTGAACAGAAAGAGGAAGGACCCTGCTCAAGAGCTTGCAATCTAAGAGGAGAGGGGTGACACACTAGATGAGGTAACATAACAAAAGATAAATCTATATGAGGATCCATAACCCGTTCTTTAAAAATACTTCCAAATTGTATGGCCATTTTAAGAGTGCAAAAAATAGCTGTATACGACACGTGTCTCCTGCACTATCCAAAAACTGCTGGTTTCAAAACCTAATAATACTATAACCTATCGCCTAGTATCCCATTATATTGATATTACCATAGCATTAAATTCCACAGCCAAGAGATATATAATAGGGATGCCAGGCGATAGTGCAGGAGACCTGTATACAGGTATTTTGCAAAAAGTTTTTAGTAAAAACGCAAAATTCTCTCGCACGGAGGGGGGGCAGAGGGCCCTTCATGGATTCTTGCACCGGGGCCCTGAGGTTTCTAGTTACGCCTCTGCTATAAAAGCAAGCAGCAGCCAGGCCTTCACTGGCTGCTGGCATACTGCACTACTTGCCCAGTGATTGTAAAGCTGCTAGGGGAGAGACAAAGCTTCTCACGGCCATGCAGTGGTGCCAGGGCTCAGTGGGGGCAGGCTGGCTTCAATGAGCAGCAGTCACTGCCTGACACCATGCCCCGGTCAGCTGACATCAGCCAGGGAGGAGCCGACTGCCCGCAAGCAGCAATGACAAGCTGTGAACTCGGGAAGCAGGGACCCCAGAGATACTGCTGGCCTCCCTCCCCTCCCAGTATGCCCAGCCAGCCCCTATGGCCCATCCATTATACTGCCACAAGATGATGCCACCTGACAGGCATTCTGCAGCATCCCGGTCTGATAAGAGGTGCCTCCTTTAATGTTTGAGCTGAGGGCATTTTTTATAAGTGGTGAGTGATTAACACACATCACACACACCCTCCATATATACTGTCACCATACTGCTTCTGTCCATATATACTGTCACCATACTGCCTCTCCATATATACTGTCCACAATAAATGTCATGTAGTCCTGATTTAATCATTCCTTTTTATTTTTCATAAAGTGTGGTATCAGTGTGGTGCTTGTTATTTAGTTTTAGTTAAACTTTATATATCCTATATACTAAGGGCAGCCCCAATTTTGGCAGTAAATCTCTCTGTCCCTGTTTTGTGTAAATCTTCGGCTTTTTAGGGGCTCCTCCATATACTGGGTTTGGATTGTCTTTAAGGAATCCTCTTAAGTTTTTTCTGGCTGTCATTAGACCCACCTCCATATTCGGGGTGTGTCCATATGTGTGTGTGTGTCTCTGCCAATGAGTTATGCGATCATACCTTTTACTATTCTAGTTGTTTTTTTGCGGTTTTACTTAATATGTGTAACACAGACAAAAGTGAATCCCAGACTCTCTGTATTGTGTAGCACAGACTTGTTTTGTGTCCTCTGTGTGTATAATGTGTCATGCCCTGTATTGTGTCCTCTCTGTATTATTATGTATAATACAGAAGTCATCTGTAAATTTGGAGGGGACACAAAAGTTTCCTAAACTTGTTGGCAGGCCTCTCCATGCAGCCTGTACTGCACTAAGTGGATGATGGCCACTGCATTATAGCAACAGCCATCTTTAAAACCAGAAAGTGTCTGGCTGTTTATACAGGAGGTGCGGCCTTGAAAGGAAGGAGTGTGTCCAATTTAATTTAGGGGGTGCACGAGTTTAGTCAGGCCTAGGGCAGCACAAAACCTAAATATACCACTGCTCTGCGGTGAATGCTGAATTTACTGCATTGTCGGAGAATTTGATTCCCCGATGTGCAGAGAACGGGAGAGCACCTAAATGTCATTGACATTGTGGTACTCTCTGAATAACCCTGAATATAATTTTTTTCAGTTTTTTGTTGTGTCATTTCATGTGTGTCAGATTGATAGAATGTGTTATGTCCCTTTAAGCATCTTCCCTTGTTACTTTTACTAGGAAAGGTATAAAACAAAAAATGATCATTTGTTTAGTACCCCATCCAGAAATCTAATAGGGCTCTTTTGGATGTGCTGTAATTCACTCTCGCAACTGTGCCGGAGGTCTATTTTTAGTTGGTTGCAAAGGGGTTTTGCCCATATAAAATCACTTTACACCAGGTTCATAGTGGCACTAGTTTTTGCCATTTCATGCACTATTGCTAAGAGTAAGGAGGGACTTATAGTTGCTAGTTATTCAAGCACTATTGGCACTTGTATGCAACCTACTGTATACTTTGACTAGGATGCACAAACGTTTGGTATCTATCCCATGCAAAAATGCTGAGCAGTAACTCTGGCTCTATAATGCATATTAGGACCGTGCTATACTACATGCAGCATATATATATATATAAACATATATATCTCAATGTGAAATGCTAATCTGTTTAAGACTGACATTGCAACAGTAAATCCAAATTGGGACTTGATTGTACAATTTGAGCAGACATACATCCTTGCTAGTTTTTTAGGACTGTATCAAAGCTTTATATATGTTTTGCGTTGTATATAGGTGTTGTCACAACTGCTCTCCCGCTCACCTTTCACAGCCGTAATGGGGATCCTTTAGGACAGACTTCTTAATACTTAGAACACTTAAACGGTTAGGACTATTTAAATCTAAAAAACTCCCAAACAGGGAGAACTGACAAGACCTACGATATAAAGTACTGCCCAACACCAAATGATTTCGAGACCAAATGTGTACTGGGCAAAAACAGGTTAACTAATAGAACGTAGGCAAATACATATAAGACAAACACACTAACACTGAGTAAGAATGGAAGTTAGAAAATACGAAGGAAAATAAAATAGCTAAACTCTGTGCACAGGATAAATTAGTAACTGAGTACTCTGGGTCAGCGAGACGCAATACAAGTAGTATACCACAATTTAGGACACTGCACATACACACATTTAAGGGCTTTAGAAGAAAGAATCGTTGGGAAGGTAATCCGGGTTGGCAACTAGCAGGGTTCTCATACAGTCCGGTCAAACACAAAAAACATCACTAAATACAATAGATACAGCAGGCGATGCGGGAAACTAAACTCCATGTCAGTGCGCCGATGAATCTGTGTGCCATCCTTTTAAGACCGGAGAGCACATGTCATCAGAACGCGCCCCGCCTCCTTCCATGTGCCGACACTCCATTCCCTCGGCCTGCCCGCGATGCCGCCAGGGATCGAGGCTCCAACCCAGACGGCAACAGTCGCCGAAGACGCGACAGGCGGGCACTCGTCATTGGAACTCCTCAATAACGCCTCAATAACGCGCCAAAACTTCCCCTGACGGCCCGTGATGCCGTCGGGGGTCTGGACCACCCCCCCCCCCATTGCATCGGGCGCCGAGGACGTGACAAGTGCCTACTGCTGTGTATTTTTACAGATTAGAATTCAGACAGCAGGGCAGGGATACACCGATCCCCCATCACAGGCCCTGGGATCGGCTCCCGGAGATCAGTGTGTGTGGTTGCCGAGCTCACAGCCCCGGCCCAGGTGTCTCAAATCTAAAGCAATATGGACCGCCACAATTACCAGTACTCTCGGGAATTCTACGACCGATATGCACAGGGCCAAGATAAATCTGTGGTGAACAAGATGCAGCAGAAACACTGGGAAACAAAGCAAACCCTCATTAAAGTGACTGGAAAGAAAGAAGAAGAACACCTCGTAGCCTCCGATTCAGACCTGGACGCTAAACTAGAGTTGTTTCATTTGGTTCAGCGGACATGCATGGAGTTAGTGAAAGTAATTGAACAGTATCAGAAACAAATTAGCTTTTTATCACAGGAAGAAAATGAACTGGGAAAATTTCTTCGAGCACAGGCATCTCAAGATAAATCTAGGGCTGGAAAGATCATGCAGGCCACAGGGAAGGCTCTCTGCTTCTCATCTCAGCAAAGGTTGTCTTTGAGAGGACCCTTAACTAGATTGCATCAAGAGGTGGAGACATTTCGATACAGGGCTATATCTGACACATGGCTGACTGTAAATAGAATGAAGCAGGCAAGGACAGAATACAGAGGAGTCTTACTGTGGATAAAAGATGTCTCCCAGGCGGGGCGTGGCTTGGGCTCCATCCGGAATGGCCGCGTGAGTGAGGAGCTCCGCTCAGACTCCGGCACCAAACGGCTCTCCTGCACTCCCTGACCGGCAATGGGGAAAACGAATAAGACCCCGGGCACCCAGAAGACTCAGGGAACTGACCGGGCGTCAGATACCCCATCTCTGCGCCGATTTTTGGTGGGGCACTTGGATCTTCCGGCGGGCCCGCCGGACAAGATGGCGGCGGATGAGGAGGTGAGGACACACAGCGATCCCGCTCCATCCACACTCACCACATCTCACACGGAGGCAAACTCATCGGCAGACCCAGCGGTATGGCTCCCCCTGCTCCGCAATTTGCCCACAAAAACTGACCTAAAGGAGGCCAATGCGGAATTGCACTCCTCCATCATGGCGGAACTGCAGCACGTGCGCCAGGACATTCAGGGACTCACACACAGGGTGGATACACTGGAGCAGGGCTCTGACTCACTGCGGATGGCTCAGGACGTGTCCACATCGGTCCTGCAACTACGCTCTACTCAGCTCCGTAATATGGCCCTCCACGTGGCGGACTTAGATAACAGGGGCCGTCGCAACAATCTTCGCTTGCGGGGCCTACCCGAAACAGAGACACCTGGAGACCAACTGATTGATATGCTCTCATCGATTTTTAATACTTTATTGGACAGACCAGAACCTTCGACCATTGATTTTGTACGGGCGCATAGAGCCCTCAGACCTAAGGGGCCCGCGGGGAGTCCGCCACGGGACGTCATATGCTGCCTTTATGATTATGGCCTGAAGGAAGACATATTAAGGAAAGCACGCGAGGCCACACACTTCTCATACGAAGGGACTGAGCTCCAATTATACCCTGACCTATCACCAGCGACCCTGGCCTACAGACGCGCACTGAAACCGCTTACATCGCTTTTACGCGATCAACAACTTCGCTACCGCTGGCACACTCCGACTGGTCTAGCGGTGCTATCGGATCAAGGTACCTTCGTTTTACAGTCAATGGAGGATGTAGCGACCCTATCGACAGATCTCCAATTACCGCCTCTGAAACTCGCCTGGCCAGATCCTCTGGCACTCTACAATCAAGCGGCACGCGGCGCACGCCAGGACCCTCTTCCGCCACGTCCGGGACGAAACCGGGGTCAGGCAGGGAGACGCACCGGTTCGCAGATGTGATCTAGACACTCCCCGCTACCACTCAAGTCAACCGCCTTTCTTCCTTGTTCCTGTCCGAATCTGGCAACCGGGTCGTGCAGGCTTGTACCAGGCTGTATCTGGGCTCAGATGACCCGCAAAATCCGACTCGAACCCTCCAGTCCATCTTCGCGCCTCACCATGGTAAGACCCTGACGGGCTTGCATATTCCTCTCTCACTTGTCTCACTCGTAGGACTATGTGGAACGCCCTACAGACTCCCTCACCACATTTAGAGACTACCAGATGTGAGAGGCTACGCAGGCTTGCTGAACCAACTCGGTAACGCACGATGATGCTCCTTACAACACAGACCTCTTCTCGATACCCGGCCTTTTCTCTATTTTAATTGTGACACGATAATATCTATGGTCTGGACAGGCCCTTTTTTGCTACCTCACTGAGCTGGACTGCCAATATAAGGGGTTCTTTCCCTTTCTTCTGGACACTCCCCGCTACCACCCAAGTCAACCGCCTTTCTTCCTTGTTCCTGTCCGGATCAGGCAACCGGGTCGTGCAGGCTCGTACCAGGCAGTATCTGGGCTCAGATGATTCGCAAAATCCGACTCGAACCCTCCAGTCCTTCTTCGCGCCTCACCATGGTAATACCCTGACGGGTTTGCATATTCCTCTCTCACTTGTCTCACTCGCCGGACTATGTGGAACGCCCTACAGACCTCCTCACCACATTTAGAGACTATCAGCTGTGAGAGGCCACGCAGGCTTGCTGAATCACCTCGGTAACACACGAGGATGCTCCTTACAGCACAGACCTCTCCTCGATACCCGGCCTTTTCTTTTCTTTATTTTAACTGTGACACGATAATGTCTATGGTCTGGACGGGCCCTTTTTTGCTACCCCACTGAGCTGGACTGCCAATATAAGGGGTTCTTTCCCTTTCTTCAGAATGCGTGAGAGGGAACTGCCTCCCCCAGAACCCGGTCAGGTTCGTCTTCAATACCTTAAATATAACGGGCTCTAGGCCTTGTATAAGTTTGCCGTAAATGCATTATTTTTCTGCCTTTTTATGAGTCGCAATGCGGCTCCACACTGCCAAGTTTGTAACTTTTTTCTCCTTAACTTATTGTTGGTCCCGTTTGGGGCTCAGCCGCGTACCCCGCCGAGGTTAGCGGCCACGCAGAGTGCGGCCGTCATCTGGTGATTTCACCAGTGTCGTCGCTGCACCCGCCGCTCATTGCCTCTTTGAAATTGTATATAGTTTTCTCGTGTCTTCCCTTGTTCCCTTCCCCGACCCCTTCCAGAAGACCTCGACATGTCGACTACACATAACACGCCCCATACACATGCGGACTTGGTCATTGTCTCTATCAATGCGAATGGTTTAAATGTCCCCGAGAAGCGTTCCCATGCCTTGAGAGACTTCCGATCCCAAAGGGCCTCAGTTGTGCTGATACAGGAGACTCACTTCCAGGAAGGGAGAGCACCCACACTGACAAATTCTCATTACCCTCTAGGCTACTATAGTAATAATACTGAGGCTAAAACTAAAGGAACTGCGATCTTGTTTCACAGACGTGTCCCATTTCAGCTACTTGATTCTATGACTGATACAGGAGGTCGTTTTGTCTTTATCAAGGGCCGGATCTTAGACCAGGTGTACACCTTTGCCAACTGTTACGCCCCCAACAGAGCACAACATAGGTTTCTCTCTGCTACATTACGCACACTCCGGGACTTCGCTGAGGGGTTGGTCGTGTTGGGAGGGGATCTAAACGTACCCTTGGAACCATCCTGGGACACTTCTGCAGGTAAATCATCCATTCCCCTACACATAATACGATCCTGCCGCAACTCCCTACATGCGTCGAGACTTGCGGATTGCTGGCGGACATTACACCCTGAGGGCAAAGACTTTACATTTTATGCGCACTCCTCCCAAACCTACTCTAGGATTGATTACCTGTTCATACCACAATATCACCTCTCGGCTCTACGTAGTGTAACCATCGGAACGGCCACATGGTCAGACCACGCCCCTGTCTCTATCACATTACGCTCCCCCATGTTTCGACCGACTGCCCCTAATTGGCGCCTTAATGACTCCCTCTTGTCTGATCCGCTAGTGACCGAGGAGGGACGACAAGTCCTTACCGACTTCTTTGAGGAAAATGCCACAGGCGAGGTGGCCTCGCCACTAGTGTGGGAGGCGCATAAATGCGTGATACGGGGCTATTTCATACGGAAAGGTGCTGAACTGAATAAGAGCCGTACAGCAGCCATGCGAGACCTACAGCGCCAGATAGCACAGATCTCCTCTGACCACAAGCAGGAGGGGGACCCTGAGACTATGGCTCACCTGACAGTCCTGCGCAGATCCTTAACCTC
Organism: Leptobrachium leishanense; assembly: GCA_009667805.1. Taxonomy (NCBI): domain Eukaryota; kingdom Metazoa; phylum Chordata; class Amphibia; order Anura; family Megophryidae; genus Leptobrachium; species Leptobrachium leishanense. Next base: position 71,401 of record RXON01002744.1, on the reverse strand, counting down.
ACTCATGAACGCGACCTATCACAGATCATATCTGCGCTCAAAGGCCCTTTTTCACTTACATGGAGACAAGAGTGGGAGGTTATTAGCGCGCATGCTAGCCAAAAAACGTTCAGCTACGTACATAGCAAAACTGCGCGACGCACAGAATATACCGCAACGGCTGCCCACAAAGCTTCTTCAAATCACGCGGGACTACTATGCGGCACTCTATGACCTGCGAGGCGCATCATGCCCCCAGGACGTAGCCCGCAAACGCGCGGACATTATGGCTTACCTCACTAAACACTCCACTAAACGAATCTCCAATCAGGCATCGGAACACCTGGACCGACCCTTGACGGCAGAAGAACTAGCCTTGGCACTTAAGACCTCTAAAACAGGAAAAAGTCCCGGCCCTGATGGTCTCCCAGTCAGATACTACAAGACGTACACTGCAATCCTCTCCCCACATCTCCTGACAGCATACAATGACTTGGCAGAAGGACGGCCCCTCCCTACACAGACCTTATGCGCCAACATTACGATTTTACCAAAAGAGGGCAAGGACGGTGAGCACTGCTCCAGCTACAGACCCATTTCGTTATTGAACTGTGACTTGAAGTTGTTTGCAAAAATCCTGGCTGACAGACTTAAACCATTCCTCCCCGCCCTTGTCCACGCCGACCAGGTGGGTTTTGTGCTTGGCCGAGAGGCCCGGGACAACACCATGCGAACGCTACAACTCATGCACCATGCGCGCCGCTCGTCTCAGACGTTGGCGCTCCTGTCCACGGACGCGGAGAAGGCCTTCGATAGGGTAGATTGGGACTTTATATCACTTTCCCTGGTACGCATTGGCCTGGGCCCTCACCTCCGCGCCTGGATAGGGGCTCTGTACGGGGACGCGACTGCGCGTGTGTGTGTGAATGGGGTATTTACGACCCCGTTTCCCATTCGCAACGGCACACGACAGGGTTGCCCTCTCTCGCCACTATTATTTGTACTAACCCTAGAACCATTTTTGGAGGCCATACGTTCTAATCTGAACATAACAGGGGTTCAGGTGGGTCCCCAACACCACAAGGTGGCTGCATACGCGGACGACCTCTTGTTTTTTGTCACAGGGCCGGAGGTGTCCCTGCCAGCAATCATGGTGGCCTTTGAGGAATACGGCGATCTGTCTAATCTCAAGATCAATTATCTTAAATCCCATATTCTCAACATCTCGGTCCCTAACTCCAGAGCCCAAGCCCTAAAGCCGCACTTCGCCTTCACCTGGGCATCTGACAAAATCAAATATCTAGGCATATGGCTCACATCTCACGGTTCCCACCTTTTCCGGGAAAACTTTCCTCCATTGTTAACACTACTGCAACGGGACTTAGCCACCTGGAACTACCCACACATCTCATGGCTGGGACGTATCTCAGTCATTAAGATGAACATACAACCCAGACTTTTATACTTGCTACAAACGATACCCATTGACCTCCCCCGAGCATTTTTAGCCTCCCTTCGGTCACTGGTAACCACTTATATCTGGAGAGGTAAACGCCCCAGGACGAGTTACCAGGTACTCACGAGATCTAGAGCTGCGGGTGGTCTGGCCCTACCTAACTTTAACTTTTACCACCAGGCCTGTCACTTGCAGAGGGTGGTGGAGTGGTCTAGGGAGGGATCGGTTAAATTATGGAGGGCGGTGGAGCAGGAATTGGTTGGGAGACCGATGACAGTCCTCCCATGGCTGCCACTGAAGGAGGGTAGGAAACTGGCCAACTCGTCACCATATGTGAGGGCGACGTATGGCGTATGGCGCCGGATAGCGACCAGATGTAACCTCACCTCCTTTCCCTCTCCTATGACCCCGGTGATACACAATGCAGACTACCTTCCTGGACTAGACCCTCACTCGGTCAGGCGACTGATTCCTGATCCCACACCTCGCATACTGCACTTCTTTAATGCCTCGACCCGCCGATCGCTGGCAGACATAATGCAGGACAGACGGGTCACCTTCCTCCACTCCTTTCACTATGCCCAGATAAGACATTACCTTGAGGGCATACCCCAAAAACATCAGTTGGGACGCCCGTTATGGACGTTTGAGAGATTGTGTCACAACTCGGGGCCTCTATCGCATGGTCTGTCACTCCTATACACGTTACTCAGAGACGCAGCAACTAACATTCCACCGCCATACATGGGAAAATGGGAATCAATACTGAATATCACACTTTCGGATGACCAATGGTCCAAGATATGTGACTTAACACACCACTGTTCCACTTCCTCCAAACTGCAAGAAACAGCATACAAGGTCCTTAGCTTCTGGTACAGGACACCGGACATAATTAACCGCTTTGACCCTCAGGTTCCTGCGCTCTGCTGGCGATGCAATGACGCATTGGGGGACATGTTACATATTTGGTGGGAATGCCAAATAATCCGTCCTTTCTGGGTTAGAATCTATGACATACTTAAAGAATTCACAGACCCCCCTCCTGAATTTACACCTGCCGCACTACTCCTACACCATAATAGCTACTCTATAACCTCGTACAAACGCACACTGGCTATCAGGGTCTTAAACACGGCTAAGGCCTTAATACCCCTGTTCTGGAGACAGCTCATACCTCCACCGCTCACACTTTGGTTCACGCGTATGGAAGAACTCCACTCCATCGAACATCTGATATATAAGGCCTCTGACCGATTACCCCTATACTCAGAGATATGGTCGGACTGGGTCACCAGATCCTCGGCCGCCTCATTTAGAGCACTACTGACCCTCCCCGAGCAGTAGAGGGGTTTGAGCAAGATTTGTATTCACATGACAGTCGTGAGGCTCAACCAAAGCCCGATCTCACCCCCTCCCTACCCTTTCCCTCCCTTTATTCCCCCCTTTAGAGTGATAAGTATGCATTTTTACCCTGCATGGGACCTGCGTGTCCATAATGGCTTGTTTACACATTTATGAGAACCTGCGAGTTCACAGATCTTGATGTTTATCTTTTGAAACTCAATAAACAGATATTTACAAAAAAAAAAAAAGATGTCTCCCAGGAACTGAACCCCAATATTTATAAGCAGATGGAGAAGCTTAGAAAGGTTCAGGCTCAAGTGCGTCACACCAAATCTACGTTTGACAAATTGAAAACAGACATTTGTGAGAAAGTAGACCTCCTTCGAGCCAGCAGGTGCAATCTTTTGTCTTTCGTCTTAACGTACCAGACAACAATGCTACACTTCTGGGAGAAAACCTCTCATACAATGGCAGCAATTCATGAAAGCTTCAAGGGTTATCAGCCATATGAATTCACCACAATTAAGAGTCTACAATTCCCTGTGGATAACCCATAAAAAAAACCAAAAAGACAAAAGTCACGCAAGTTCAGTCAAAAAGTGATGACCAGCTAATTTCACTGGAAGAGGAAGAGCAGAATAATGAAACGGCTGCCCGGTGAGACACGGAGAGCCGCCCGGACACCGCCATGGATTACCTAACCACCAAGAGCAGCCGCGTCCTGCGAGGCACCGTCAACTGCCTGTGGCTGGGGCTGCGGGAGGTGCACTTCTACGACACTCTGAAGGAGTGGGCCGGGAGGGAGCGGTCACCGGGGTGCCCGGAGCACAGCAGCTCCACCTGCCCTGAGATACTGGGCAGAAAAAGACCCTGGAGAAGAAAGATGGGCGGCAAATGTCCTTCCAGAGGCCAAAAGGGACCACGGAATATACGGTGGAGTCGAGGGATTCCCTAAACAGCATCGCTCTAAAGTTTGACACAACGCCAAATGAATTGGTCCAGTTAAATAAACTATTTTCCAGAGCTGTTGTTCCTGGACAGCTTTTGTATGTTCCTGACCCAGACTACATTTCTAGTGTTGAGAGCTCCCCATCTCTAAGTCCTATAAGTCCTTTATCACCAACATCTTCAGAAATAGAATTCGAGAAAAACACAGGCCCTGATCTCACTTTCCATAAGGAATCCACCTCTTCCCCAGCATATTGCGTAAGTCGTCCCTCCAGAGTTGTGTTGTCCATGTCTGAGGAAGAGGAGTCCTTTACAGAAAAGTTCCTGAAAATTAACTGCAAGTACATAACGGAAGGAAAGGGAACTGTAAGTGGCGTTCTTCTAGTGACCCCGAATAATATCATGTTTGATCCTCACAAGACTGTTCCGTTAGTTCAAGAGAATGGTTGTGAAGAGTACGGCATCATGTGCCCGATGGAGGAGGTGACGTCAGCGGCCATGTACAAGGAAATTGTCAACAGCAAACTGAAGGATTCCATACCTGTAGACCTAGAACAGTTGTCATGTATGAGTGAACTCTGCAACTTCAAGAAAGCCTCACAAGGGAACGTGAATGAGTTGGATACTAAAACGTGGGACACGGGAAATGACAGCGCCAGCACTGCCCCGCGAAGCACAGAGGAGTCACTTTCAGAGGACGTCTTTACAGAGTCTGAGCTTTCTCCAATCCGGGAGGAACTTCTTTCTTCTGACGAACTGAGACAAGACAAGTCATCAGGGGCGTCATCGGAGTCCGTTCAGACAATTAACCAAACTATAGTTGAATGTTATTCTTCAAACCTCTCGGACTCCCTGGAGGCTGTACTTGAAGTAAAGGACATTGTGGAGCCGTCTGGTAATGACAGCGGAATTGTTACTAATGCAAATGACATTGACAACTGCGAAGGGTCTGTAAAGTTGGACAGATGGTCAGATGGGGAGCTTTCTGGACCAGCTGCAGTGCTGACACAAACCAATGAAGCGCTGGATCACAGGGACGGTACTCGCCATAACTCCAAGCACAGTTCATCAAACATTGACCAAACCGATGTCAAGGACCAAAACCTTTCCAAAGAAGAAGACGAGGCTCGGTCGCTTGGTCCGGACAGGCTTCCTGCAAAGTCGGTCGGAGACTCAGAAACTGAAGTTGAGGAGCTAAGCAAACTGTGGAAAAACCTCACAATGCAACAGGCCAAGTGTCAGGCTCGCGCCATGAAGGAGCCATGGCACAAGCCTCTGTAGTGAAATATTCCCAAGCGCTGGGGGTGAGCAGGCAAACAGACAATGGAGGCTGTATTGGCACAATAAGCTTGTATTGTAGAATCTGGTACACAGCAAACAGTCCTTGCAAAACACAAAAATACAAGCAATGGCAAGTGGATGGTGGGCCACGTAGTCTCTCTCTCTGGATCCTTGTGAGGAAAAGCAGGAGCCTTAGGTAACAGTACCTTGATAGAAGGTCTAGCTCTAGGAGAGAGCTGAGGGCTGGGAGACACTTGAGAGTCTCTGGACCCACTGGATAGTGGGCCACGCAGTGGATCCTCCAGCAAGCAGGAACCAGGTCATGCAGACACAGCAAGGATGGAACAATACTGGTATACACGGAAAAGTGGAATCAATCAGGAGACAAGGAAAATAAACAAGAGGGAGCTCTCAGGACCTCTATAGGGAAGGAAATACACAAAATGAAAGAGCAAAGGAGAGGAGGATGTGGTCTGGTTTTATACAGAACCTCAGGTTCAGACACAGGAGTTAACCCTTAGGTGGGAAGCAGGTATAGAGAGCTAGTGACCCAGGCTGGCCACAGCAGGCTCTCAGGGCTGAGGCATGACACTAAGCAACAAAGGGAAACCATGCACCATGCCATGCAAAAAGACACCAAGCACAAAATATCTGTTACTGAGACACATGCTGAAGGAGTTTGTTCAGCTGTTGCCAAAGAAAAGAGACGACATCGATCTCACAAGTATTTATGTTTGGAGGCATATCAGAAATTCATCATAGAAACATAGAATAATGTCGGCAGATAAGAACCTTTCGGCCCATCTAGTCTGCCCAATTACATGGATACTTTACCTGGATTTGTCTTTTGTTTAGGATAGCCTTATGCCTATCCCATGCCTGCTTAAATTCAATTACTGTTTTGGCCTCTACCACTTCTACTGGAAGACTGTTCCATGTATCCACCACCCTCTCAGTAAAATAATGCTTCCTGATGTTACTTTTAAACCTTTGCCCCTCTAATCTAAGACTATGTCCTCTTGTTTTGCTATTTTGTTTCCTTTTAAATATACTCCCTTCCTCTACCTTGTGGATTCCCTTTACGTATTTAAATGTTTCTATCATATCTCCTCTGTCTCGTCTTTTTTCCAAGCTGTACATGTTAAGATCATTAAGCCTTTCCTGGTAACTTTTCTCCTTCAAGCCGTACACCATTTTAGTAGCCCTTCTCTGAACTCTCTCTAAGATGTCTATATCCTTCTGGAGATACGGTCTCCAGTACTGCACACAGTACTCCAAGTGAGGTCTCACCAGTGCTCTGTACAGTGGCATGAGCACTTCCCTTTTCCTACTGCTAATACCTCTCCCTACACAACCAAGCATTCTGCTAGCATTTCCTGCTGCTCTATTACATTGACTACTTACCCTTAGATCCTCTGAAATAATGACCCCTAAATCCCTTTCCTCAGATGTTGAGGTTAGGACTGTATCAAATATTCTATATTCAGCCCTTGGGTTTTTACGTCCCAGGTGCATTATCTTGCACTTATCCACATTAAAACTCAATTGCCATAACTCAGACCATTTTTTTAGTTTACCTAAATCATTTGTCATTTGGCTGATCCCTCCAGGAACGTCAACCCTGTTGCAAATCTTTCTGTCATCAGCAAAAATACATACTTTTCCATTAATACCTTCTGCAATATCACTAATAAAAATATTAAAGAGAATGGGTCCAAGTACTGACCCCTGAGGTACCCCACTGGTAACAAGACCTTGCGCCGAATAAACTCCATTTACCACAACCCTCTGTTGTCTGTCACTCAGCCACTGCCTAATCCATTCAACAATATTGGAATCCAAGCTCAAAGATTGCAATTTATTGATAAGCCTTCTATGCGGAACAGTATCAAAAGCCTTACTGAAATCTAAATAAGCAATGTCTACTGCACCACCTGTGTCTATTATTTTTGTTACCCAATCAAAAAAATCAATAAGATTAGTTTGGCATGATCTCCCTGAGGTAAACCCATGTTGTTTCTGATCCTGTAATGTATGTGGTTTTTAGATGTTCAACAATCCTTTCCTTTAACATGGTTTCCATTAATTTCCCCACTACTGACGTAAGACTAACTGGCCTATAGTTCCCCGATTCCTCCCTACTACCCTACTTGTAAATGGGCACAACATTTGCTAATTTCCAGTCTTCTGGGACGACTCTCGTTAACAAGGATTGGTTAAATAAATCTGTTAACGGTTTTGCTATTACATCACTGAGCTCTTTTAATAATTTAGGGTGGATCCCATCAGGCCCCATTGACTTATTTGTCTTTACTTTAGACAGCTGCTGTAGAACCTCCTCCTCTGTAAACTCATATGTAAATGTCTCTTTAGTGTTCTCTCCTAACTGAGGTCCCTTTCCTTCCTTTTCTTCTGCAAAGACTGAACAAAAACATTCATTGAGGCAGTCAGCGAGACTTTTATCCTCTTCTACATACCTTTCTTCCTTTGTTTTTAATCTAACTAATCCTTGTTTTACTTTTCTTTTCTCGTTTATGTATCTAAAAAATGTTTTGTCCCCCTTTTTTACTGACTGAGGTATTTTCTCTTCTGCGTGTGCTTTGGAAGCTCTTATAAATTGCTTTGCCTCTTTCTGCCTAATTTTATAGGTTTGCCTATCTTCTTCACTCTGAGTTGTTTTATAATTATTGAATGCTGTCTTTTTGTTCTTCACTGTTTTGGCCACTTCTGCAGAGTACCACAGTGGTTTCTTCCCTTTTTTGTTTTTGCTAACAAGCCGAATGCAATTTCCTGTGGCCTTCAATAATGCTTCCTTTAAATAATCCCATTTCTCCTGGACTCCCTTTAAACTCCTCCAGTCTGATAATGACTCCTTCACACAAAATCTCATTTTAGAAAAATCTGTTTTTTTAAAGTCTAAAACTTTTGTTTTTGTGTGGTGCGGCTCCATCCCTGTTCTTATATTAAACCACACTGACTGGTGATCACTAGATCCCAAATTTTCACCTACAACAAGGTCCAATACCAAACCTCCATTTGTGAGTATTAAATCCAATATGGCCTCTTTACAGGTCGGCTCCTCAACTACTTGTGTTAGAGATAATCCCAGTAAGGAGTTTAGAATATTTGTACTCCTGGTGCACCCAGCTATTTTGGTTTTCCAGTTCACATCAGGAAGATTAAAGTCCCCCATGATAATAACTTCCCCCTTCATTGCCATTTTGGCTATTTCCTCAAGCAGCAGATTATCTAGCTCTTCTACTTGTCCAGGGGGTCTATAGATCACACTTACACGAGCTACTGTATGATTGCCAAATGTTAGCGTAACCCAAACTGACTATGTTCACCTAGATCACTTTTATTTGGTTCGTTTTTATGTTGTTTTTCACATATAGGGCCACTCCTCCTCCTTTCCTACCTTCTCTGTCTTTTCTATATAAAGAGTACCCCGGTATTGTTATGTCCCAGTTATTTTTCTCACTGAACCATGTCTCAGTAACCGCCACTAAATCTACTTTTTCAGCTGCCATCATTGCCTCCAGTTCATTGATTTTATTGACTAAACTGCGAGCATTTATAGACACGACTCTGAGCTTGTCATTTTTTACCTCGCATGTTGCTTGCACCCTCCGATTTAGTTTTGGGGGACAATCGGGCAGATTGTTTTTTACCCTTTTGTCCCCCCTCCTAGTTTAAATATTCCTTTGTGAAACCTTTGAACGTCTCACTGAGAACATATGTTCCCCTATGAGTAAGATGCAAACCATCTTTTTTATACAGTTCCTTTCTGCTCCAATTAGAGCTATCATGGGACACAAAGCCAAATCCTTGCTCCCGACACCATTCCCGGAGCCACAAATTGAATTCCCTATTGCGCATCTGCCTATCTTGAATGTTATGCACAGGCAAAACTTCAGAGAATGACACAGTGGACGCAATCTGCTGTATTTCACCTCCAAGAACACAAAAATCTTCCTTAATCTCAGAAACCTCATTGCTAGCCAAGTCATTTGTCCCTAGATGGACTAGAACGTCCACTTCCCCTTGTTGCTTTGCTTGTTTGACAATATTGAGAATACGTCTCTTGTCTCTACGAGCAGTAGCCCCAGGAAGACATCTCACCAAACCACTACTCTCCAGCTCAACACCTCTTATGATAGAATCACCCAGCAACAATTGCCTTCTATCAAGTCCCACCTTTTCATTTTTGTCCTTGGTTGCAGTGCTGCATACCTTAGGCATAGTGGATAGTGGTTCCTCAACTATGGTGTCTGAGCCTACATCCGTCTTACCACTACACTCTGAAAGTGCCTCAAAAGAATTAAGAAGAGCCACAGATTGTGGGACATGCCTTCTATCCACAACTCTAAGTCTACCAGATCCTACAGTAGTCCATCTGCCGCTCCTAGGAGGCCTCTGTGGCAGTGGCTTTGTAACAGTCATAGCCTGAGTTTCTCTAACAGATAACTTACAAATCTCAGACTTCAAACAGGCAATTTCCTGCTGCAATAAAGAGAGCTGCCCTACATATCAGGCACACTCCAAACCTCCAAAAATTGGATCTAAAAACAAATGCATGACAGCTCTTACACTGGACCAAGCCTGCCATTATAAAAGAATGGATTTAAACCAACAAATCTTACCTTTTTGTAGGTTTTATACCTCCTGTCTAACCTCAGACTACCTCCAGAGTATCTCCAGAAGATCTCCTCTAAGTGTTCACTTTGAAGGCTTCACTTAGAAGGCTTGACAAGCTCAATTAGCAAGCTAATATCCCCAACCTTTATATAGTCACCTAAGTACACCTCCCCCAGCAAGGAGTGGACAAGCTAAATCTGTAGCAAATACCACACCAAGTTCATTAATCTTCTTAAAATCTTTCCACCTGGAGTGTGGTTTTATATAATTCTCCAACATTAATAGGCTTGAATAAAGCACTATTGTGTATTTGTATATATGGTCAATTCAATAATTTTCTGTGTATATGTATGGTAGCAACAATTTACATCAACATAGAGGTCTTTTTGTATCTAACCCAGATGATCTACAATCGACTATTGTGTTATCAAGGTTACTTTAACAATTTAACACTTTTTAACCAATTTGGATACTATCGGCTATATTATCTATGTTTGCCATGGTCTATCTATTTATGTTCTCCTCCTTTCACGAATATTAATTGTCTGCCAACATTATATATGATCGTTGCGACATAATGATTTTTTCTAATTAACTGAAGTCCTTTTCATATTTAGATTTCAATTATCAGTGGATAGTACTATCAATTATCGCAGTGTAGCAATTTACCTATCAATGGACAATTTATTTGGTTTATAGATATAAGGCTACTGACATTATAATAGGGATGTGCACCGATTTTTTTTTCGATTCGATTTTTCGAATTTTTAAACTTTTCGATTCGGCTCGTTTCGACTGCTTTCTGTTTCGGTTCGGCTCGATTCGGTTTTCGGGTACATTTATTTTTCGGAATATCGACCATTTTTCGTATTTTCGGGTCACTTCACTAGGTTTCTGTATCGACTTTTCGTTATTTCGGAACTTTTCATTTTTCGGAATTGTACATGGTTTTCGGCATATCGCCCATTTTTCGTTTTTCGGAACTTTTCGTTATTCGGAACGTCTGTTCTCGTTTCAAAGCTGTCTAACTTCGTTTTGATGAAAACTACTATGGTTTACTTTTTTAATACTACTTTATATATTTTTTATAATAAATTTTTGGTTTGTTTTTCGGATCCGATAATTCATTCTGTCGATACGATAATTCTGGCGATTCTATCGTGTTTTTTTAATTAACCCTTTCGCTGCTGAGGCTTTTCCCACCTCTGTGCTGAGCTCATTTTTTACCGGTTTTGCTAATCATGTTTAAACGTGTTTTGAAGCTTATTTTAGTATATGACCCAGACATATTATATATCGTTCTTTCCGTCAGACTCGGCAGATTCATAATATGTCATTATTATATGTATACGTCATGACCTGTCTGTATATTATAACAAAAAATGCAATAAAATATGATTTTTCAATAATTTACAACGTGTAAAGTGTTTTTTTTTTCACATTTTAACATGCGAGCAATTGCGGTTATATTTTGTATGGGGTGCGCTTGTTAAAAAAATTAGAGATGGGGTCTCGTTACATTTTTTTTGGGGAAAATTACACGATTTTTAACAAACGCACCGCATACAAAAATCGTTAGTGTAGCATCATTGTTCACATTATAATTGAAATGGGAACAATATTGCTGCATTAACAAACCAAAAAAAAGAAAAAAAAATTGTTTATTTTTTTTTTATAAATTTTTTAAAATATGTTTTTATTTTTTTACAAACGTTTTTCACATTCGTGTTTGGTATCGTTGCGCGGCCGGACTTTCGTGCGACCGTACTTCGTATATTGGCCGTCATTGCCCGTCATTTGCTGCTAGTGCGGCCGTGATTAAGTGCTCCAGAACGCACGTTAAAAATGCGCTGGTCTGACCCCAGCCTTAACTGAATGGGTTAATAAGCTGACCAGACCCAGCAATGAGACACCAGGAAGTGTCAGACTCATGATGGATAGTCAGACAAGAGATAACAAGGCCTCTGCTGCCTAATTAACCCTTAAGGACGAATGACAGAACTGTTCCATCATAAATGCATTGACTTTAAAGACCCTAAGTCCTTAAATGGTTAACAATTCCTCTGCTCCCAGCCAGACTGACACACAGTAGCTGCTGTTTTTGCCGCCCCACTGGAAACTGCCGCCCTAGGCCTTGTCGGCCTAGGCCAAGATACAGCACTACCACAGGGTCCCTGAAGTGCAGGGAAAAAATATATGAAAAACCACTCTGTATGATGGCACTATAAAAAAAGGACAAGGACCAGCATTCAGTCAACTCCCAGAATGCAATTACACAAGTTTATAAAAATGACTCTAATGAGGTTAAGGATGTTAATAGTCAAGTTTCATATGGCATTAATGATCTTGAGAGTGTATTTAAAGAAGCTCACATGCAAGGGAACATCCCCTTTTTGATGTATTGTATTGTTTTTCTCTATTAGCAATACAGCTTTTTAAGATTCTGGCACATAAAGAACTATACAGGTATGACATTTCTTTGCACGTTCGGAGCAAAGAGGTTAAATATATGTTAGATATTTGCTCCAGCTCCTGGCTCCTGTAGAGTTAGAGACATTTGAGCTCCGCATTTCACACCAGCCATCGAAATCCTTCTCCACATCAGATCAAGCTAAGTTGTTGCATCTGAACCTTGAAGGAAAAGCGAAATCAAAGCTGTTATTATGGAAGAATGATTCTCCGAGCTCAGTTTAGCTTAAGGCTAAAGAGTTAATCCAGTCCTGGAAAATGAGAGATGGTGCTTTTAAAAGCCTTTTATGCCCTGAGTCTTATGATAATTAGTCCTGCCCTGGAGCTAGCTAATACTGAGCCACTCCAATTTGAAATGGATCTTGAGACACTGCTGAGGACCTTAATCCTCGTCGCACAATAATAACTCAACTAATTCACTGAGTAAACACTTTCTACAGTCACTTACAAGCTGTTTTCTTTTCACTTCAATGCCAATGATGACTTTTCAAAAGGCTGTGGAAGGAAACAAACTTTATTTCAAAGCTCCTCTTTAAGGAGATTGTCTCTCTTATCTCTGGGTCTGAAACCTTGTTCAACAAGAACTGTATAAGCAACATGCATACGTACAATAAGTAAAAACGTACAAAAGAAACATTATTCCTGCTGACTATCATCTAACTGTGGCCATGTATCTCATACCCTCATTTTGAAGTGTTCTTAACCTAAGAACTTTTGATAGTGTGCGAGACTGTTCAGATGCATTACGTATAACATCAATGATAACACAGTCGTATTCTTATGAGGCAAAATGTAGTTGGACATCACATTTAGATTGCATATAGACCGGTACTAGCACCACATTGTTATCACTCTTATACATATTAAATATAGGATGACTATGAACATATTTTGAGTTAAATATAGCTCTGTTTTAAAACGCTTGGAATAACCGGTTTCTTTAATAATTTTCCTTTTGCATTCTAGATTAAATGGAAAAAAGTAGCTGTTGCTTCTACATGAGAATGTGTAAACCGGCAGTTACCACCAAGCTTGACCAGATCTACCCACCCATTAAGATAATTCCACCCAAAGGACTACTGTTTGTTTCTTTTGCATAATAAGGTTAAAGGAAATTTCATTTGACTGGTCTCGGCTACAGTTCATCCAACCTCTGAGCTCCCCTTGTCACTGACCCATGGCGTTGCTCTTGGACACTCTTGATGTTGTTTCAGAACTTTTTTTATTTATAAGATTATTCCCATTAGAAAAGACTCCTCTTTGAAATATGTCCACTGGCTATAATACCTTTTTTAAAATAGATTGCCAGTGATTACCATTAATTCTCTCTGTAGATGCCGAGAGTGAAACTAGATCTGCTGAGATCATGAACAATAAGCTTCCAGCAGGATCGTCAAGATGCACACACACCCAGTACCAGATGACGTTACCATGTGATTCAGGGTGGAACACACACCAGGAACCCAGAAGACATTGAGATGAAGTACACCTTTTTCCTATTAAGTTTAAATGTGCAGCAAGACCAAAAAGAACTATAAATAGAGATATTCACCACCCTCTTTTTTTAGATTGACTTTGCCTTAAAAGGACACTCACTGAGGAAGCCTATATGGCGAAGACGCGTTCTGGTGATCCTTTTAAAGCTTTTGTATTATTTTATACCAAAAAAGTTTTAATTTTTTTTTTTATTTATTCCTGCCATATGGCTTTTTTAATTTAAATAAAAGTCTATATTTTTTATTCTTATACATTTCTTGCTGCCTAGTCTTTTCCATCGATACAGATTTTCCCCTGAGCCCAGTTATTCGTCCATCCCACCCTGGAATCTGGATTACATCGCTGGAACCAAGGAAAAGAGAAGAAATCAACTAAATATAAGTATTCCAATCATCAAGTGCTTCCATCCTATGCGTGAATTATTCAGTATATATTACATTTTTTTTATTGCAAATTGCTCTTATTATATACATACATACATATGCTGTTTTAGTACATAACCACTAGGGTGCGTCCGGAACCCTTTCTCTTGCTTTATTTGATGATTGTGACAACGGCACTAGGTGCCACTGCTGTTGTTGGCCGCTGTTGTTGTAGCGGCCGCTGAGAGGGAGAAGCACACTCGAAGCAGCACTGAGGCAAGCCTATGGCTCGCGTGCCGACATAGCCAGCACCGCGAGCCAGATGTGGCATGCGTGCCATAGGTTCGTCATCACTGCTCTAGTAGATCATGTGAGTAACTGTAACACTATCTAACAATCTACTTATCTGACTTAAGCTCAATGCAATAACATTACATTCCAGTTTAGCTTCTTTTAAATCAATTTTCATCCCCTTTTTGTATACAATATGTACATGCTTACATTATTTATTATGTTTATAGACAGACATGCTGCTGAACATAAATAGCTTTACAGCATTTTTGAGTTTCAGTTCTTTTCTCGATTTTCTTTGTTTAATTTTTTAACTTCTTTATTGTTCTTGAACTTCTAATTTTTTCACTTTTTAGGTGAAATCTTTGTCGTGCTATATCTAGGTATTGAAGTTATTGCAGTGGGTTCCTCAGCTGGTTTCAGCAAATTATATCAGTTCACTGCAGACTGGTTCCCTGGATTTTGTTTTATCATCTTCGGTGCTATTGGACTTCTCAGTATGATTCTAGTTTGGTATGTATCAAACTTATATTTCCTATATGTTGTCTGTGGTCTCTTATATAGTCTCTATATTAACCATCACCGCTTTGTAAGTAGCTTAAGTTATAATACTTTTGAGGTGTTTGATGATTGTGACAATGGCACTAGGTGCCACTGCTGTTGTTGGCTCCAGGCTCATGTTGTGGGTAATCCCACTCTGTAGAATCACACATTTTTTAATGTAGTGTAAAAATATGTCAGCTGTAGTTGTGGGTAGCAGGGACTTGTTACATGACCTCCATACCCATCATTATTGCCCTACGCTGACATCACGCGACTTCTCTGACATCGAAGAAAGGGTCACAAAAACAGCCTCAGGGGCATAGTGTAAGGATTGCCTGTGGGATTAATGATATATGCACATTTCTATGTGTTCCCACTCAGTCCAATCTCTGGGATTTTTTTTAACTTTTTTTAAAAAAGGATTTTACTAGGAAGGATACATTGAGATTTCTCTCGTTTTCAAGTATGTCCTGGGTGGCGAGTATGCACCGTTAGGTGTCTTGCCAAAGGACACTTACTGGAGAGGTGCTAACAATCATTCACACCATACTTTTTTTTATTAAAAAAAATAACCAAAACCTACAAAGATGTTTGTATTTCTTACAAAATATGATTGTGCTTCTCCAGCAAAATATGATTGTGCTTCTCAGCTGTTCCATGGCCAGGTGTGTGATATTCCCTCAATACCCCAATTACAATGTGCAGATAAAAGGCCCAGAGTTCATTTCAAGTGTGCTATTTGCATTTGGAATCTGCTGCTGTCAACTCTCAAGATGAGATCCAAAGAGCTGTCACTATCAGTGAAGCAAGCCATCATTAGGCTGAAGAAACAAAACAAACCCATCAGAGAGATAGCAAGAACATTAGGCGTGGCCAAAGCAACTGTTTGGAACATTCTCAAAAATAAGGAACGCACCGGTGAGCTCAGCAACACCAAAAGACACGGGAGACCACGGAAAACAACTGTGGTGGATGACCGAAGAATTCTTTCCCTGGTGAAGAAAACACCCTTCACAACAGTTGGCCAGATCAAGAGCACTCTCCAGGAGGTAGGTGTATGTGTGTCAAAGTCAACAATCAAGAGAAGACTTCACCAGAGTGAATAGAGGGTTCACCACAAGATGTAAACCATTGGTGAGCCTCAAAAATAGGAAGGCCAGATTCGAGTTTGCCAAATAACACCTAACAAAGCCTTCACAGTTCTGGAACAAGATCCTATGGACAGATGAGACCAAGATCAACTTGTATCAGAGTGATGGGAAGAGAAGAGTATGGAGAAGGAAAGGAACTGCTCATGATCCTAAGCATACCACCTCATCAGTGAAGCATGGTGGTGGTAGTGTCATGGCGTGGGCATTTATGGCTGCCAATGGAACTGGTTCTCTTGTATTTATTGATGATGTGACTGCTGACAAAAGCAGCAGGATGAATTCTGAAGTGTTTCGGGCAATATTATCTGCTCACATTCAGCCAAATGCTGCAGAACTCATTGCAGATGCGCTTCACAGTGCAGATGGACAATGACCCAAAGCATACTGCAAAAGCAACCAAAGAGTTTTTGAAGGGACAGAAGTGGAATGTTATGCAATGGCCAAGTCAATCACCTGACCTGAATACCATTGAGCATGCACTTCACTTGCTGAAGACAAAACAGAGGGAAAATGCCCCAAGAACAAGCAGGAACTGAAGACAGTTGCAGTAGAGGCCTGGCAGAGCATCACCAGGGATGAAACCCAGCGTCTGGTGATGTCTATGCGTTCCAGACTTCAGGCTGTGATTGACTGCAAAGGATTTGCAACCAAGTATTAAGAAGGGAAAGTTTGATTTATGATTATTATTCTGTCCCATTACCTTTGGTACCTTAACAAGTGGGAGGCACATCTGCAAACTGCTGTAAGTCCTACACCTTTCACCTGAGTTGGATGTACATATTCTCAAATTAAAGCTAAAAGTTACTTGGTTTTGGAATAAATCCACTTGAAATAATATTGTGGAATTCGGAGTTTATTTATTGTCTCAAATTTAAGCCGACAGTCTGCAGTTAAAGCACATTGTGTTTATTTCATTCCAACTCCATTGTGGTGGTGTATAGAGCCAAAGATGTTAGAATTGTGTCGATGTCCCAATATTTCTGGACCTGACTGTATACAGTGATACCTCGGATTACGAGTAACCCGGTGTGTGAGCGTTTCGCACTACGAGCAAATTTTTTCGGAAATTTTTGTCTCGGTTTACGTGCGCCGTCTTGCACTACGAGCAGTGCGTGCACATCGTTGCGCATCCGAGCATGCGTGGCAGGGGCACTTTCAGCGAGGCACGTTAATGCACATGCGGCAGAAAGAAAAAGAAAAGAGTTGGGGAGAAAACAAGACAGACCCAAACTCACTCACACCCACCACCAGGTACAGCTATACAGTACAGTATGCAGAATATGTAGGTGTATATGTAGGTGTATAGCAGAGCTGCAGAAAACTCCCAGCGTTTCATGAAAAAAAATGGTTGAAAACGAAGGTGGCAAGAAGGGGATCATTACGTTGGCAGTTAAAAAGGAAATGAACGTGAAGCATGAATGAGTATGCGAGTGGCTGACATTGCGAGAATGTATAACAAGTCAACGTCGACAATTTGCACAATATTAAAGAAGAAAGAGGAAATAATGGGGCTAGATGCAGCAAAATGAGTCTCGAGAGTATCAAAGCAACGGCCATGAGTTCTGGAAGATGTAGAAAAGTTGTTACTCATCTGGATAATAGAGAAGCAACTAGCAGGGGATACTTGTCTGAGAACATTATCTGTGAGAAGGCAAAGGTCTTGTACGTCGACCTTGTAAGTAAGCTTCCAGGTGCATCAACAGAAAACGAAGAAGGCTTCAAGGCGAGCAGGGGATCGTTTGATAATTTTAAGAGGAGAAGTGGCATCCATAGTGTTGTGAGGCACGGAGAGGCTGCGAGTTCGGACATAAAAGCAGCTGAGGAGTTCACTGCCGAGTTCCAGGAGCTCATGGTTTCTGAGTGTTACCTGCCGCAGCAAGTTTTTAACTGCGATGAGACGGGGCTTTTTTGGAAAAAGATGCCAAAGAGGACTTACATTACAGAAGACAAGAGTGCAATGCCTGCTCACAAGCCCATGAAAGATCGTCTCAACCTCTTGTTCTGTGCTAATGCAAGCGGGGATCTCAAAATCAAGCCCCGGGCTCGTGTACCATTCTGAGAGTCCAAGAGCCTTCAAGAAATGCAAGGTGCAGAAGAGCCAGTCAATTGTTATGTGGATGTCCAACAGCAAGGCTTGGGTCACTCGTATCTTGTTCGTTGAGTGGATCAACGAGGTCTTCGATCCTACAGTGAAGAAATAAATTTTAGAAAATAATCTGCCACTCAAAATCTTGCTGATAATGGATAATGCTCCTGCTCATCCTCCAGGCCTTGAGGACGATTTACTGGAGGAATTTGAGTTCATTAAAGTCAAGTTCCTACCTCCCAACACCACTCCTCTAATCCAGCCCATTGTCACGTCTCGGCCTTGCCCCCTGCTGGTGGTAGCAGGGATTCCTGTTTGTTTTTGTTTTCAGGCTGCAGGCCATCTGTTGGGCTTATTGGTCTGCGGTCACATGACCTGTTCTGCCCTATATGTAGGCCCAGGATTCCCCTTGATCCTTGGACCGGGATAGAACTTATTCTACCTAGTTCCTGTGCGCTATATCATTGTTCCTCTTGTTCTGACTACCCGTGTATGACCTCTGGCTTTTGTGTTTGATTCCTCTCTTGCCTGACCCCTGTTGTATTTCTGATATCCTGTGTATGACCTTTTGCTTGGAATTTTGGACCTCTCTAGTTATAACCTTGTCTGTTTTATGTATTATTGTGTTTGTGCAAGTTGTAGCTGTTTTCGCTCAGCAGACATCTGGCCACGAAGCCAGCTTGCTGTTGAGTGGCACTCAGGGCCTTGTCTGTGCTCCCTGGCTGGGAGTGTCTGGTTCATCAGTCTGTATTATTGTATCAGTATTGAGCGCTGCCCTGCAGCTTACACAATTCATTCTGTCTTGCCAAATACCTTCTAGTTCTAAAGCTCAAGTTTTGCTTTCCTCTATATTGTTGGGTGCTTTAAGTTATCCATTGGTCTCAACCTTTGGAGCTTAGTAGCCTGTTCTCCTGTATTACTCCCTGGATTCTAAGTAATAGTCTGAAGGTGTTGTGCTTGATTCTGTTACTGCCTGTTTACCACATACCTGCCCTAAAGGCTTCAACCTCCGCAGATTGGGGGCTCCCCATCACCCTATTGGGGGCTCGCCATTACATTATCCTGGTCCCATAATAGAAGCTGGCAGGTATGTCTCATATCTATGAAGCTGTATTGAACTTGGGTGCTTGCTATGATGAAAGAGCTGCAGAGGTTAATGGAGGCTCTGAGCCTATCACCTGCTGCAGCTAACGATGCAGCACCACCCTGCACTACTTGCAAACCCATGTCTGAGAAGGAAAGACGCAAGTTGTATGGTCTCTGTTTTTATTGTGCAGATCCAAATCACACTATTGAACATTGTGTATTAAAACCTGTTAAGCAATGGCAGGGGAACCATGTATCCATGTATCGCTACGGAGGTACTGGTGTGTCCTCCATAGGCATCCAGACTGGCCGAATAGCCACCTCCAATCTGTTGAATCATGTGATCACTATGCCCTCGTCCCACAGTGAGGTTGCAGTGTCTCCGGTTGGGAATGCTATGTCAGATATGTCTGGATCCACTGGTACGCTGCCAGCCAAGTCTGTATCCACTGGCACGCTGCCAGCCATGCTATCCACTGGCACGCTGCCAGCCATGTCTGTATCCACTGGCACGCTGCCAGCCATGTCTGTATCCACTGGCAATGAAAAGCCAGCCATGCCTGTTCCCACTGGCAATGAAAAGCAAGCCATGCCTGTTCCCACTGGCAATGAAAAGCCAGCCATGCCTATATCCACTGGTACGATGCCAGCCATGTCTGTATCCACTGACACGTCTGTATCTACTGGCACGAAGCCAGCAATGTCTGTATCTACTGGCACGAAGCCAGCCATGTCTGTTTCCCCTGGCTCGAAGCCAGCCATGTCTGTTTCCCCTAGCACGAAGCCAGTCATGTCTGTTTCCCCTGGCAAGCAGACGGTCATGTCGGGTACTGGTAATGAGAAGTCAGCCCTGTTGGGTACTGACAATATGTCACTCGTGATGCCTGAGACTGGCACAGTGCCAGTGGTGTCCGGGACAAGCCGTATGTCAGCAATGCCGTCGCGCCCAGGTTAGGCGAGACAGCTGCGCCCAGGTTAGGCGAGACAGCTGTTGCCTCGTTTTGTTATGAGGCCGACGTGCCTGGATTGGCACATGAGACCACTGTGCCCTTGCCCCACAGTGAGTCCAGTGTTGTCCCCACCATTGTCAAGCTTTGTGAGGTGGTCACCAAGTCTACGTCTTGCTCAAAGAGAAGACAGAAAAAGTTGATCAACCCTAGCCAATCTGGTTCTGAAACTTCCACGCTCTGTTCTGGTTCCAGTAATACTACACCCTCTAAGTCCGAGGTTGCCTTACTCCGCACAGTTCTCAGGGAAATCCGGCAAAATGGTGGCTTGACGGGTACTATGATCCCCAAATCACATTGTGTTCCCAAGGGATATATACGGACACCCTCTGGATCTTTGATGCGTGAGACGCACTGGGTAGTGCTCCAGAGACACCCTGGCATTCTGCAAGGGCTGTTGGAAGAGTCTGATTCGGATGATCCACAATATACTCCTCCTGGGGAGAGGTGTAAGACTGTTGTGGCGCCAACTGTACCATGTCCTGGTGATGTCCCATGTCCCGAGAGTTTACCAGTTATGCACACACCCTGTACTGTATCGGTCGGGGCCATGTCTACCTGTAGGGTAGTTAAGCCCATGTCTAATGGCAAGGTCATTGTCTCTGGGGCGGACAGTAAGTCCACTGTGTCTAGTGGTTCCACTGTGAGATGTAATATACAATCTCAGGGCAAGACTACTGTCACTGGATCTGGCAGTACCTCTATTACCTCTGTGTTCTATGGTGTGGACAGAACTCCTAGATCACGGCACAGGAGACGCAAGAAGGTGAGTAACCGTAGCCAACCTGGGACTGATGATTCACTCTGTTCAAGGTCCGAGGTACTCATGCCGTCAGACCCTCGGGTACGAGACTCTAGCCCGGTTGCCGAGAGTTGTGTACGGGCCTCTAATGGTGCAGTGATCCGCAGAGTGGACCTGGAGGTTTATGAAAGAGCTTTGCTTGCTCAGGCACATACTGACTACTCTGAGTCTGAGTGGGATTCCAATGGGTACTGGTGACTGTTGGTCTTATCCGTTTTCATGCCGTCCATGTTTTCTTTCTTGGGTGCCCAGGAGGTCACCCGTAAGGGAGGGGGTCTCGGCCTTGCCCCCTGCTGGTGGTAGCAGGGATTCCTGTTTGTTTTTGTTTTCAGGCTGCAGGCCATCTGTTGGGCTTATTGGTCTGCGGTCACATGACCTGTTCTGCCCTATATGTAGGCCCAGGATTCCCCTTGAACCTTGGACCGGGATAGACCTTATTCTACCTAGTTCCTGTGCGCTATATCATTGTTCCTCTTGTTCTGACTACCCGTGTATGACCTCTGGCTCTTGTGTTTGATTCCTCTCTTGCCTGACCCCTGTTGTATTTCTGATATCCTGTGTATGACCTTTTGCTTGGAATTTTGGACCTCTCTAGTTATAACCTTGTCTGTTTTATGTATTATTGTGTTTGTGCAAGTTGTAGCTGTTTTCGCTCAGCAGACATCTGGCCACGAAGCCAGCTTGCTGTTGAGTGGCACTCAGGGCCTTGTCTGTGCTCCCTGGCTGGGAGTGTCTGGTTCATCAGTCTGTATTATTGTATCAGTATTGAGCGCTGCCCTGCAGCTTACACAATTCATTCTGTCTTGCCAAATACCTTCTAGTTCTAAAGCTCAAGTTTTGCTTTCCTCTATATTGTTGGGTGCTTTAAGTTATCCATTGGTCTCAACCTTTTGGAGCTTAGTAGCCTGTTAGTTCTCCTGTATTACTCCCTGGATTCTTAGTAATAGTCTGAAGGTGTTGTGCTTGATTCTGTTACTGCCTGTTTACCACATACCTGCCTTAAAGGCTTCAACCTCCGCAGATTGGGGGCTCCCCATCACCCTATTGGGGGCTCGCCATTACACCCATGGATCGGCAGGTTATTTCCAACTTTAAAAAAACTCTACACCAAAGCACTATCAGCTATGCTTCGAGGTGACCGATGAAACAAACCTTACCCTCCGAGAGTTTTGGAAAAATCATTTCCACATAGTGAACTGTCTCAAGATCATAGATAAATCCTGGAATGGGGTCGCCAAGAGAACCCTCAATTCTGCTTGGAAAAAACTGGCCTGATGGTGTTCTTTTGGACGTGACTTGTCCGCTCAGGAACAGGAGCCGCCAGTTGTTGAAGAAATTGTGTCCTTGGGGAAAACCATGGGACTGGAGGTGAATGAGGAGGACATTCAAGAGCTGGTGGAGGAACATGCCCAGGAGCTGATCACAGACGAAATGATGGCTCTGCATCGCGACCAACAGCAAGAGGTTATGGAGGAGATCTCGTCTGGAGAGGATGATAAAAAGGCAGAGGAATCCCTAACCTCAAATGAGATTAAGGAGATCTGTAAAATATGGGAACCAGTGCAAAATTTTGTAGAAAAGCACCACCCTAATAAGGCTGTAGCAGTGTGAACAACAAATCTGTTTAATGACAATGCAATGTCACATTTCCGCCAAATCCTAAAAAGGAGGCAAAAGCAACACAGCATTGCATAGGTTTCTTGTTAAAGCCCCTCAAAAAGATTCCAGTGAGCCAACAGATAGCAGTGATCCCATTAGTGATAGACATCCTACACAATAACCCTCCTCCCCTCTCTCTAGTCTCCTTCACACCAGCCACGATTCTTAAAGTGCAGGTTAATTTGTTTAATTTTTCATTTATACTGTGCAGTATTTTGTTACTGTAATCATTTTCATATGAATAAATAGTTGTGGAACCAATCGTCAGACTTTCCATTATTTCTTATGGAGCAATTTGCTTTGGTTTAAGAGCGCTTTGGATTACAAGCAAGCTTCCGGAACGAATTATGCTCGTAAACCAAGGTATTACTGTATATATATAACTGTATATATATATTAGTGTTTCTTATCACATTCATTTTTTTCTTTTGTAAATGATATCCTGTGGTTATGTAATAATTGGTTTTCCTTTCATTTCTCAGGCTGATGTCTAATACTGAGTGGACAGAAGAACAACAGCTGATTACTCGCTTAGTTCTTCATAAAGTTACAGTGGAATATGTTGGTGCTATATAATAATAATCCGGGTCTGATTAAAAAAATACCATTCACAAAATTTACTTCTTGCCAGTTTCCATTTATGCAACATTATACCTATTGACTTACAGTTTTCATATATTTCTGTGTTATGGTAGCTTCTTATTTCTTTTATTTGGACAAAGCTCAAACCTAAGTGCTTTTCACTTCGATTCCATTTTGCCGAAACTGCACTATTCACTGTAAGGTCACCGTAGTGCCGCAAAGATGGAGTCGTTGAAGCCTCATGAAAAAGTTGGCGAATGTCCCTGAAGAGCACCGTAGAGCGGCCAAAAAATGCTGAAAAACTGAGTTGTCCTCTCCTCCTTATTAGGTGTTTAAACCAATTATAAATACATTAAAATGTGTCTAAATAATAAAAATAGGTCCTATAAAAAAATAAAAAGGTCAGTCACAGAATAAAAAAAGTTTTGAAAAAAATTCGAACAAATATTGTCATGCCTCAGCCCTGAGAGTTTAGCTGTGGTCAGCCTGGGTCACCAGCTCTTATTTCCTGCTTCCCACCTAAGGGTTAACTCAGTGTCTGTATCTAAGGTTTTTGCATATAACCAGACCACACCCCCCTGACCAGTGCTCTTTCATTCTGTGAATTCCCTTCCCTGTGTCCAGAGGTCTTGAGAGCACCCTCTCTTTGTTGTTCCTGTATTTTGCTCTACCGTGCATTCTTGCTGTGTTCTGTATTTATATGGTTCCTGCTTGCTGGCTAATCCACGGCGTATCCCACTATCCAGCCTGTGGGCCCAGAGACTCTCTAGTGGCTTCCAGTCCTCCAGCTCTCTCCAGGAGGAGGACCTTCTATCAAGGTACATTTACTAAAGGCTCCTGCTTCCCCTCTAGAGGAACTAGCGAGAGACTTCGTAGCTCACCATCCACTTGCTTGTGTTGCTATATGTTCTGTACTGGACTGTTTGCTGGGAACCATTTTACAATACAAGCTTTATTGTGCCAATACAGCCTCCATTGTCTGTTTGCCTGCTCACCCCCAGCGCTTGGGAATATAAATCAAACACTGTGGTCGTGCCATGGCTCCATCCTGGCGCGAACCTGACAAATATTTCATCTAAAAAATACAAAAAAATGTAATATTCAAAACAGAATACAAAACAACCAATAAACATGGCAGTGATGGTAAATTTGCTTGCAAGCACCCTGTAGAATTTATAACCAAAAAAGCCAAAACCAAACAATGAATACATATAAATAAATATTGGCATATGGATAGCTATTAGGCAGAGGAGACAGAACACCTTAAATAAACCGTGTTTGGGGCACAGTGCATAAATATTATTTAGAAGTGGCAATCAACTGTGCAGACTGAGACTTTCTTGTATGCAAATGCTCAGAAAGTCTGTGTATTAAAAATAAATGAAACCACTGATTCATTCCAGACCCCACATGAATAAAATGTGAACCATTGGGTGTTATTAACTCCCTTCTCTTAATTGTTTACTATGAACGCAGAATTTCTTGGGGTGCAAATGAAATTGCTACATCACAGTGCAACAAAGCTGCATGACCACAGTATTACTTGAAAGAGTTAAACAAGCCTAGATATAGTGCTGGTCCTTTATGTGGCCAGTGAAAAACTCTCACCGGATAACTGCAAAATACATCCTCACCTATAACAAATGAATGCCCTTTATGTTGGGAAAAACAATCACTCCTGGACCAATCCGTGCACGTGTTAAGCTGAGCAACACTGAATCATTCCCAATCATTGATCCCTAGCGATCAATACAATTATGGCTGGAAACCTGTATTTTACTTACTACTGGGAAACAAACAGAAACATTTAAGCTGGAAATACAATTGTTGCTAGAAATCTGTATTTTACATACTGCTGGTCCTTTATGTGGCCAGTGTTAGGCGGAAAAACTGTCACCGGATAACTCCAAAATAAAACCTTACCTATAACACATAAATGCCTTTATGTTGGGGGAAAAAATTCCTCCTGGAGCAATGTTTGCACATATTAATTGTAACAACACTGAATCATTGGCAAAGGATCCATGAGGTTAACAAAGCCGGTAACGGTGAAACGTGTTAAGTTTGTTAATCATTAACGTCTGCCTCAGCTTCATGTTTTCACTAACGCACACTTCTAGAATATCATTATTGCCAAAATATATTTTAATTTAAAACAGACATGAAATGAACTAATATAAAGAACTGCATGTGGATTCTCCTCACACTGAGAATGAAATAGAACTACAAGTTCTGACTGCAAGTATCACTAAACTGGCTCAAGTCCTTTCCTACACATGAATGTGAAACCAGTCCTTTTGTTCACTGGCTGCCACTCCAGGCTGTTAAGATGTTTGTAAATGTCTGTGCACTTTCTTATGTCCAGGTTGCCTGCTGGAGGTTTAAGATGTCTCCTCTCTTCACCGCAGATCCCCTTGAAGCTGCTGGGAAGCCTGACCTCTGCTCGGATTGGCTGACCCTAAATAGAACTGAATTGCATGCAGGAACTAGTAGTTCTCACAGACTTTTGCAAATTTCAATAAACTAAACTGAATTACAGTAATTTTATTATGCCACTTGCTTGTACCTTAGCTGACCATTCTGTACCTCTGCAGTTTGACTTGACATATATTTTACACATTATATATATATTCTCCAGTTTTATTACCATAAATACATTTGAGATGTTTCTGCAGGCCAGACCACGAAATATACTTTTCTGCAGACCTTTATTTTTATTGTAGTGATTTTTTATATTTCTAAATTTCAGAATTTCTTTTCAGATCTCTCACAAAGCGCTTATTTTAATGAATTAATATAGTGTTTAAGTTAAAATAGATCACTTTGTCATTCTCTTTGCCCTAACATGGAGGCCATATAGGACTGAAGTATGAAGAATATTAAATATACTTTGCATATACACACACGCTTAAGGCAGGCCTGGAGACACATGGATAGTAGAGATACAATATTTCTAGCTTAAACTCCTGTGCAGAGATGATGAATAGTCAGGCTTGCATGATTTTCAGGTTGGAAGACCCAGTCCCCATACTTTCAACATTCACTTCAGGCCTATAAACCCCAGGAAGGGCAGTTGAATAGTGTCTCTCTCCAGAAGTAAGGGGTTGGCAACAGCTGTGTTTTTTTTGTTGAAAATGTAATAGAATCATGGGTATTCTCTGCTGAGGTGTTGTTGTGTTGTATGTTTTATTATTCTTTATGCATGTGATATTTATTTGCCACTATTCTATAATATTGTTTAAAACCTAAACATGATTTACGTTTTCTTTTTACAGATAGTTGCCATAAACTCTGTGTTTACTTGCGTATTTACTCATCCTCACTTCATGTCATGGTTCGCGCCGCAGACGCCAGAAAAAAGGCAAGTAAGGTGCTATTTCCATTAATGACTCTGGTTCCAGTCCTGCTTTTTCCACTGTCTGGACTGATGTCCAGGCACTCAGGAATCCGTCCCTGACTTTCCCCTCACCTCTCCAGCCTCAGGTGTGGGCTGGGCCTGCAATACCCATAAAACCAGGCCTCACCTGTCAAGCAATGCTTCTGCATTACCCTTTCTTCCTTGGAAACCGCATGGTGTGCCTATCCTGCCTGCTCTGCACATTCCTGTGGAGACCACCTTCATTACAATCCTGTGGAGACCACCTTCATTGCAATCCTGTGGAGACCACCCTCATTGCATTCCCGTGGAGACCACCCTCATTGCATTCCCGTGGAGACCACCCTCATTGCATTCCCGTGGAGACCACCCTTCATTGCATTCCCGTGTGATCCCCTCATCACAGCGATCCAACTACTACTTCCTTCCTGGACTTCCACTCCTATCACTGCTCCAGAGCTACATATCGATTTAACCTGTGTATGACCATCTGCTATGGACTTTGATCACTCTATGCCCGCCGCCTGCCTAGACCTCTGCACAATCTGACCATTCTCCTTCTTTAACCCTCTTGATACCACGCTCGATCTTGTTGTGTCTTCTGGTTCGTCCTCTGTGTACCCAGTAAGTGTCTTTAGTTTATTCTGTAGTCCGTGTCCAGTCCAGTATCTGTTCTGTTAACCCCTGTGTTATCCTGTATTCAGTGTCTGTGTTATTCAGTGTCCTGTCCCATCCGCTCAGTGTACCCTGCCCGCTGTTTATATTATACTTTCCACCAGTTTCTATAAGTGTTTATTACTTATTCATTGTCCCCTCTCCTGATTTACTTCTGTTCCTTTTTTACTTTGAAACCCCATTTACCAGTCTGTTTGTGTAACCACACCCTGGGCTCGTTAACTCCCCGGCACCACTGTGACAGAATGCAGAAGCCATTAACCCTCGAGCCTGTGGTTACTCAAGCCATCAAGGAGCTAGTCCAAGCAGCCATTCAAGAAATCATCATGCACCTGGCAGACTTTCTGAGCAGCATGCTACTGAGCATTGGGAATCCTACTCATAAAAGGTACTTCCCTGCAAGACAAAGAATACCGGGTCCATTATCCGCAGAGGAGCGCAACCAACAATTCGCCGCTAACCTCTGCATCTACTGTGGGCATTTCTTGCCAGTTTGCCCAGTGAGACCTCCAAAAAAGTCAGCACCCCAAAAAACACCCGCTGCAAAGACTGCTCCCAAATCAAGGTCTGCTCCCCTTCTCAAACCTGTCCCTGCATCCCAGTCCTTCACCCCATCTGATGATATGCTGCAACCTGCACCGGTACTCCCACCAATACCGGTAGCAGCACCCCCCCCCCATGATGCACCCCAAATGTCTGGCTCTGATTGTGAACTCTCTGAATCGACTGAACCCATGGATGTGGAACTTGTCCGTCCTGGAGAAACCGTACCGGCCTTCATCACAGAGCCTGAGTCCTCGAGTCATGGAAGAAAGTTCTACAGAGCCCATGGAAATCATGTCCATCCATGCCACTACCGTGAACCCGGTGCCTAACTACACTGCTAGTAGTGCCAACCGTGGCCCTCAGGGTTCTCTGGGTCTCGCTGTCACTGCTGATCAGGACACCTTTGACCCAGCTCTCCTTACAGAAACCCAGGGGGTTGAGCGAGGAGACATTGAGGTGCCCACTGCCAAAGCAGAAGTGCCACCCACCGTGGAGATTGCGGTGCAAACCGACAACATTGTGAATCAGTCTACAGAGTTGTCATCAGCTAAAAAAAACATTGCCACCTTGCAACATCAAGTGAGTACCCTTGCCCAAGCCGTGAGTGGACTCAGGCGCAACCAAGTATCTCTGCAGCAAGAAGTGCAGAGTCCCCAAGAATCTGCGCCTGTTGTAACCACGATTGACTCTGGTGTACCTACCCCACTGTCCTCAAGGGAGGTGCCCCTTCCTATCGGCTCCGTAGATGGTCGCTTGCCCACTGTTGCCACACGTGGGACACCCACAACCACTCATGTGAACTCTAACGTTGATTGGGAGACCACTGATTCTGAGAGTGAAGTGTCAAAAGAAACCGCACGGCGCAGCAAAGGGCCATCTCGTCAAAGATCTACCTACCTGGGGACCTTACACTCCGAGCCATCCGTGGGTACAGCAACCTGTCCAAGTGGATCTGTTCCTTATGTGACGTTTGGGGGCCCACAGAGCACGTGCACAATGTCTTTCACAAACAAAACAGTTTTATTCACCCTTTCAGGGCAGTCAAAAAGGCAACATAATAAGTACACGCTTTGGTTCAGCGAAATTAAAGCAAAGTCCTGATCTTCAGCACAAATAAACAGAGAAATAATAGTGGCTCACCAACGCTTTAAACAGTCCCAAACCTAGGGAATCCTTTCCCCAGTATGTAGAAGCCTCTCCAGCAAGGCACAGCACGTCTCCTGCTTTTGGAACACAAACACACAGCCTCCACTGATTACTTTCCTTTTCCTGAAATCCCACCATCCTCTCTGGGAGTTGCTGGCTTTAAAACTCTTCCTGGACAGGAAGATTAACCCTGTGGTTGCCCTTAAAGGGTCCACAACCCAAATAGGGGTGAAACATATTGTCCATCCAGGACCCAGCCCTGCCGACCTCTACATATCCCCCCCTCTGTCTCAACGCGGAGGTGTTTGAGGCAACAGACAGCCCACAATGCATCCGGGACAGGGCATCAGCATTTTGGTGCTGTTTCCCAGGCCTGTGTTCCACCACAAAGTTAAACTCCTGGAGAGACAGGAACCACCTGGTAACCCTGGCATTAGCGTGGCGGTGCTGCCTCATCCAGGTCAATGGGGCATGGTCAGACACTAAACGGAACTTCCTGCCCAACAGGAAGTATCTCAAAGAATCCAAGGCCCACTTTATGGCCAAGCCCTCTCTTTCCACCACAGCATAGTTTTTCTCCGCTGCCGTCAGTTTCCGACTAAGAAAAACCACGGGGTGCTCTTCCCCATTGACTTCTTGGGATAGCACAGCCCCCAAACCCTCACTTGAGGCATCCGTCTGTACAATGAACTCCCTCATGAAATCAGGGACTACCAGCACTGGGTGCTGACACAACGCATTTTTAAGCTTCTCAAAGGCATCTTCAGCATTGGCATTCCATTGAATCATCACTGACTTCCTACCTTTCGTCAGGTCAGTCAGTGGTGCAGCAATAGAGGCAAAATTGGGGACAAACCGCCGGTAATACCCCACTATACCCAGAAAAGCACGAACCTGCTTTTTCGTGAGGGGGCGTGGCCAGTTCTGGATAGCCTCTACTTTGTTAAATTGTGGCTTTACCAGACCCCTGCCTACGACATATCCCAGGTACTTAGCTTCCTCCATCCCTACCGCACTTTTCTCAGGGTTAACAGTAAAGCCCGCTTTCCTCAAACCGTCCAAAACCGTCTGAACCCGGGGAAGATGGGACTCCCAATCTGGACTGAAGATGACAATGTCATCCAGGTAGACCGAGGTATATCTCAGGTAGGGGCGGAGCACCCTATCCATCGCTCGTTGGAAGGTGGCCTGGGCTGAGTGTAACCCAAAAGGCATCCGCTTATAATGAAAATGACCCTCTGGAGTGGAAAAAGCAGTCTTTTCCCTGGCTTCCTTAGTCAGGGGTATCTGCCAGTATCCCTTAGTAAGGTCCAGGGTGGTGATATAACGGGCCGGACCCAATTTCTCTATTAATTCATCCACCCTTGGCATGGATACGCGTCAAATTTTGACACCTCGTTAAGTTTCCTGAAGTCATTGCAGAATCGCAGAGTGCCGTTGGGCTTCGGTACCAACACGATGGGGCTCGACCATTCACTCTGTGACTCCTCAATGACATCAAGCTGAAGCATTTTTTTAACCTCTTCAGAAACAGCCTTTCTATGGGCTTCTGGGATGCGGTACGGCTTTACCCGAACCTTTACATGGGGTTCCGTCACAATATCATGTTGAATCCCGGACGCGTGTCCCGGTAGTCCTGAAAACATGCCTTTGTTCTTTGCAGAAACTCCTTAACTTCTTGGGTTTGGGGTTTGGACAGGGTGGCAGCAATGTGTACTGCGTCAACACCATCAGACTCTATACCCACCCCAACCATGGCGGACACCTCTCGGTCTCTCCAGGGTTTTAACAAATTTATGTGGTAGATCTGGTATGGTTTTCTTTTCCCAGGCTGATGCACTCGGTAGTTTACTTCCCCTACTTTTTCAACCACCTCATACGGTCCCTGCCACTTGGCTAGGAACCGACTTTCCACCGTGGGTATAAGTACTGCTACCCGGTCCCCCACCTGAAATTGCCGCAGCTTGGCTGACCGGTTGTACACCCTTTTCTGGGCCTCCTGAGCTTTCTGCAAATGTTCCTGTACCAAAGGCATCACTTTAGAAATTCTCTCTCTCATCTGAGAGATATGTTCAATGAGCGATTTGTGTGGAGAGGACTCACTTTCCCATGTCTCCTTCACCAAATCTAGCAATCCCCGGGGTCTGCGACCATACACCAGCTCAAAAGGTGAAAACCCCGTGGAGGCCTGAGGAACCTCTCGAATAGCAAACAGCAGTGCGGGAAGCAAATGATCCCAGTCTCTTCCATCTCTCTGCACAACCCTTTTAAGCATCATTTTCAGAGTTTTGTTGAATCTTTCTACCAGACCATCTGTCTGAGGGTGATAAACAGATGTTCGCAACTGCTTGATTTGGAACAACTTGCACACATCTGCCATCACCCGGGACATAAATGGGGTCCCCTGGTCTGTCAAAATTTCCCTTGGCAGGCCAGTTCTCGAAAACATAAAAAACAACTCCCGCGCAATGGCCTTTGATGTAGGGTTTCTTAAAGGAACCGCCTCTGGATACCTTGTGGCATAATCAAGAACCACCAGGATATATCGGTGTCCCCGAGCAGACTTCTCTAAGGGACCCACTATATCCATAGCGATGCGCTCAAAGGGCACCTCAATTATTGGCAGAGGCACCAAGGGGTTCCTATAATGGGGTGCTGGGGCAGTTAACTGGCAAACAGGGCAGGAGGAACAGTACCTCTTAACTGCGGCACCGATCCCTGGCCAGTAAAACCGGTCTGTTATCCGGGCCTCAGTTTTCTCAGCTCCCAGGTGACCACCTAGAGCATCATTGTGAGCCAGATCCAGCACCATTCTCTGGTAGGGCTGGGGTACTAGTAATTGTTCCACAATTTCTCCCCGAATTTCTGATACCCGGTAGAACAGATCATTATTGACCGCAAAGTGAGGAAATCTTTTCTCTGCATCTGGTGCTTGAGGTACCCCACTGACAACAGTTACCTGTTCGCGAGCATTTATCAACATCGGGTCACCCATTTGAGCCCTGCCAAATGCACCTCTGGACACATCTAAGTCAGGGTGTACTGGATAAGAAGAACCCTCCCCCTCATCCACCCCAGTGTAATATCTACAGGGGATAATTCCTCTTCATCCTCTCCTACCATAACCGGCACGGGAGAGGATTCCCCCTCCTTGGGTGTCAACTCAGGTTGAGGAGCTAGGACACTCACATCAGTTACAACATTCTTATTTTGAACACATTTGAGCAACTCCTCATCAACAGTGTCCACAGTCATGTTTGGTGGGGGTGACCCTGAATTGTTCCCCAGTTCGATGGGCAGTTCAGTTTGTGCCAAGCACCATAGTTCAGCAAACAAGGGGCAGTCCCGTCCCACAATCACATCATGTATCAGAGTACTCACCACCCCGACCTCTTGGGTGACCGAAGTGTTCCTGGCGGAAATGGTGACAGGGATCAGCGGATACTCCCGAGTATCCCCATGGATACAGACAACCCGGAGGGTTCTTTGTACTGGACCGAGCCTTCCGACTACCCGGGCATGCACCAGGGTGACCATACTCCCAGAGTCCAGGAGAGCTTTGGCTGGGCGGTGATTCACCCACACAGTACATTCAAACTGACCCCCCTCTAGGTCAAGGTGGGTAGTGCACGTTGTGAGGGTGTAGAAAGACACTCTCCGAGCGGATCCAACTCCATGGGCTCCTCCTGTAGCGGACACTGTGCCCGGGTATGGCCCCAGGCGCGACACCTCCAACACTGTATATCGCCAGCAGTTCGGGTAGCGACAGGCCTCTGCAGAACCGAGGAAGATGATTTTGGGGTGCTGGTTCCCAGGTCCAGTGACGCTTCCCTCCGAGGAACTGAAGCAGGCCTCACAGGCGGTGGCAAGACTGGTCCTCGATGACTGGTTGGTCTGAGCAGGTCCTCCACCACGGTGTATCTCTCCACCATCTCGACTACCAGTGCTGCAGTCTTGGGGTCCCCATGGCTGACCCAGCGCTGTAGATCCTTTGGTAGAGACCTCAGGTAGTGGTCCATCACAACCCTTTCGACCATTTGCTCTCTAGTCAGGGTCTCTGGCTGCAACCACTTTTTAACCAGCTGTCCTAAGTCATGCATCTGGGACCGGGGTGGCTGGTCAGGGCAGTACTTCCAGCAGTGAACACGTTGAGCCCGGACAGCAACAGTTACCCCAAGGCGGGCCAGAACCTCAGCTTTCAGCCGGTCATAATTCTTTGCATCTTCTAGTGGCAGGTCAAAATATGCCTTTTGAGGGTCTCCTGTCAGAAACGGGGCAATGAGACCGGCCCATTGGTCTTGGGGCCACCCCTCTCTCTCAGCAGTCCTTTCAAACGTGGTAAGAAATGCTTCCACATCATCACTGGCAGACAGTTTTTGGAGGAAATGACTGGCCCTTATGGAGACATGGTTACCAGTAGTGACCACTGCTTGATCACGTCCAGGTGCAAGTTGCTGCATGGCCTCCCGCAGGGCATTGATCTGCGTCTGTGTGGCTACCTGCTGTGCTGCAAGTTGTGCAGCCAGCAAATGGGTGCTTTCTTGTTGGGCAGCAACAGCCTGTGCCAGGGCTTGTTGCTGCTGAGCCATCGCCTCTTCATGGCGAGTCTGGGCCTGCACATTAACAAAGACCATCTGCTTAACGAGCTCCTCCATGGCTGTGGACTTCAGTGCAGCCTTAGCCCAGGACATGCAATCAGAACACTGTCCTTTAAAAATGTCAGTTTTTTTTTTTTTTTTCACAAAAATTCCTCTTGCTTGGCGTGTGAGGGGTAGCAAATTGCCCGCATTCGAAACACCAGTTGTGACGTTTGGGGGCCCACAGAGCACGTGCACAATGTCTTTCACAAACAAAACAGTTTTATTCACCCTTTCAGGGCAGTCAAAAAGGCAACATAATAAGTACACGCTTTGGTTCAGCGAAATTAAAGCAAAGTCCTGATCTTCAGCACAAATAAACAGAGAAATAATAGTGGCTCACCAACGCTTTAAACAGTCCCAAACCTAGGGAATCCTTTCCCCAGTATGTAGAAGCCTCTCCAGCAAGGCACAGCACGTCTCCTGCTTTTGGAACACAAACACACAGCCTCCACTGATTACTTTCCTTTTCCTGAAATCCCACCATCCTCTCTGGGAGTTGCTGGCTTTAAAACTCTTCCTGGACAGGAAGATTAACCCTGTGGTTGCCCTTAAAGGGTCCACAACCCAAATAGGGGTGAAACATATTGTCCATCCAGGACCCAGCCCTGCCGACCTCTACACTTATTATGATCCAACCTATGACTTTATCCCTCCCAGCTTCACATCTGACTCCGAGCCAACCAGTCCCAAACACCCAAGTGCTGCCTGTGAAAGGGACAACGTGCAATGGCACTATGGTTGCAGTGACTGCTGACCCAGTGTCACTGGACTTAGTCTATGCCTCTAATGGGACTTTTGTACGACCCCCGAGGATCTGGAGGCCTTTGAGACAGCTTTAGACGCCCGGAGTGCGTCTTTGAGACGGGGGTTCTGTCATGGTTTGCGCCGCAGCCACCGGAAAAAAGGCAAGGTGCTATTTCCATTAATGACTCTGGTTCCAGTCCTGCTTTTTCCACTGTCTGGACTGATGTCCAGGCACTCAGGAATCCGTCCCTGACTTTCCCCTCACCTCTCCAGCCTCAGGTGTGGGCTGGGCCTGCAATACCCATAAAACCAGGCCTCACCTGTCAAGCAAAGCTTCTGCATTACCCTTTCTTCCTTGGAAGCCTCATGGTGTGCCTATCCTGCCTGCTCTGCACATTCCCGTGGAGACCACCCTCATTGCATTCCCGTGGAGACCACCTTCCCTGCAAGTATCCTGTGGAGACCACCCTTCATTGCATTCCCGTGTGATCCCCTCATCACAGCGATCCAACTACTACTTCCTTCCTGGACTTCCACTCCTATCACTGCTCCAGAGCTACATATTGCTTTTAACCTTCTGTGTATGACCATCTGCTATGGACTTTGACCACTCTATGCCCGCCGCCTGCCTAGACCTCTGCACAATCTGACCATTGTCCTTCTTTAACCCTCTTGATACCACGCTCGATCTTGTTGTCTTCTGGTTCGTTCTCTGTGTACACAGTAAGTGTCTTTAGTTTATTCTGTAGTCCGTGTCTAGTCCAGTATCTGTTCTGTTAACCCCTGTGTTATCCTGTATTCAGTGTCCTGTCCCATCCGCTCAGTGTACCCTGCCCGCTGTTTATATTATACTTTCCACCAGTTTCTATAAGTGTTTATTACTTATTCATTGTCCCCTCTCCTGATTTACTTCTGTTCCTTTTAGTAATAAACCTTTTTACTTTGAAACCCCATTTACCCGTCTGTGTAACCACACCCTGGGCTCGTTAACTCCCGGCACCACCGTGACACTTCATCACTAGAAGATTGGAAAAGTGTTGCTACACCTGAATCCTTTCTCAAGGATTGGAGACATTTGATAATGTCTCCGTTACGAAACAGAATTGTGCCACTGGTTGTGTTAATCCAGTTTGCAACCTGTCTTTTTACGACAATGGACTACTTCTGTTTCTAACAGAATACTATACAAAGTTGGCCACATCTACCGACTACAGATGATATACAGAACTCAATATCAAATTTCTATATGACCTATAGACTCATCTTGCGCTTAGCCCCTGTTTTCGGCATATTTGCCAGCAAGACTAGGGCGCAAAGGCTACAGAAGGATCCCGATAGGCGTGCCATTGATTGGAACCCTATTCTCTCTAGGATAATTCTTCTTTGTCATATATTTCAGGCTCCCAATTGAGCTGATGTTTGAATCTGCTGCTTTGAATGGTTTAACCGGTGCTTACACCACATTGTGGCCCGTGGTGATGGCCTGGGACTCACAGACAACCTCTGAGAGCGGCAGATCTCTGCACCTTATAAGTATTGAGATGGCTCGTGGAATGGCAAGCATGATCATCAACTTGGCCAGTACCTTTATTTTTGCCTACATGAAGGTCTAGTGCTGGCCTGTGGCAGCATTGCCGGCTATGCTTTTAGTGTCCTCTATAGCATTTTTATTTTAAGTCAACGGACCCGGATGAAACACCCACTGAAAATAAGACTGAAAATTATCCTCTGACAAAAATTCCAGAGGTCAAAGAGGAACAAAGCACTAAGATTGATATGTAGCAGGATGAAGAGTCAGCAAGTAATGGGACAGTGAAATCTCATTCACCAAGATACATCATCATTGTCATGGTTATCAGCATTATCCTGTTTGATATTGCCATAAAAGGAACAGAGGATTTGATTGTATTCGTGCTAAAGGAACCATTAAACTGGGGTTCACTTGACCTGTTCCAAGGAAAAGCAGCATATTTTTTGACTCCAATCACCAGCTCTTTGGGAGTAATGATTTTATCAAACTATTTGAGTGACCTGCACTTGGTCATAGTTGGAATATTATCCTTCTGCTGTGGAGTCGTCGTCATGGCCTTTGCACAATGGACTTTCCTTTATTACATTTGTAAGTTACAAATTGAAATGCAATGTCTTTCACTTTGATTTCTTGATTCTTGGAAATAGCCTTAAACATCTTCTATAAGATATTAGAATTGTGTATATCAGACTTCCGGGAGGCGGGCCGACTGAATGGCCGCTTTTAGCTAGAGCTCTGCCCCACGTTCTCCTTAACCGGCTGGGTTAGGGTTCCAAGGAGCCCCCGTGGATCGATTGCCAGGGCAGAAGCTCTTCCCCACACCAGCTGCCTCAAAAACTACTCTTCGGCGGGTCCCGGAGACGCAGCGTTTTTATTCCCCCGGAGTCACCAGGCCGATTCCCGGCCGCCATCTTGGGCCCTGTAGGAGGCCCACAGGAACCTCAATTACCTCCTTAAGTTCGTCGGCTTGGCTGGACGGGCCGGGACGTCTCGACTAGCCGGTTCTGGTGTGTGGAGGTGAGCGTCCCCAGTCCTCGGAGGGTGCCCGGTCTAGAAGTTGGAGGCCGCCATTTGTGGAGGCCGCGTGGCGGTGCTCCGCCCTGCCTGTGGGTGACCCCGTACGACGCTTGCCGCGGCGGTGGGACGCAGTCTTGCCCTCCCGACGCTCCCCGGAGGAATCATCCCACAAGCCTCAGAGGAGGACGCCGCTACTCCTGGTTACCCTAGCTACACCCGCACCGGATTCCGGCGGCCGCCATCTGGTGGGGGCGGCGCGCCGTCCTATCGGCGACTTCCATCACTCACTATCCGCAGTGTCGGTGCCCAGGCCGTAATTGTCTGACTGCCCTACCCACGGATCTGGTGCTGCTAATGCAGTATCCCTCCCATTAGAGCCTATACCATCAGGAGGTCCTCTGAATTTTTGAGTCCCAGGGATTGCCTGGGGCGACCTTCATATTTCTGTGTTTCCTTTTTTTTTTTTTTTTCTTTCTTTTTCAAAATATTTTCAAAATATCTGTCAACAGTTGCTGGACTTCACCTGTGCGCCTGGAGATAATTTTTCAGCCCAAGAAATTTTTTGGGACAGGTTACTTAACCATTCTAATTTTTCTGGGAGCCTCTGATCCCATCTACCAATGTTTATAAGTCCCCTTTGATTAGGGGGCGCCAGTCTTCATTCCCTCCCCCCCCCCTTTTCCTTTTTTTTTCTCCTCACTTCTTTCTCTCCTCTTCCTGCGCCTCCACAGCCGAAGTCTTCCTGGACTATGCTTTCTGTTCTTAAAGCTATCACCGAGAACTAATTTTGGTTTGGCCACCCCGGGTCCATCATGGAGAAATTTGTGTCTTCCAACAAAACAACCAAAAAAACGTTGGATAAAGCGACATCG
This sequence comes from Leptobrachium leishanense, assembly GCA_009667805.1. Classification (NCBI taxonomy): domain Eukaryota; kingdom Metazoa; phylum Chordata; class Amphibia; order Anura; family Megophryidae; genus Leptobrachium; species Leptobrachium leishanense. The sequence continues at coordinate 33,670 of RXON01002744.1, read as the reverse complement.
AAAGTGACCTCAAAGCCATCTCAACGGCAGACTCAGCCATCCACTCCGCCCACTACCCCACCAGATCAGCATCTGGATGTCTCGCACACCGCGCCATCGGCCTCTTCTCCCTATAGCGGCGACCGACAAGACTCCCGAGTTTCAATGGCGGACATCTCGGCGGTGTTGTCCCCCTTGCTGGATGAAAAACTTGGCCGCCTCTCGACGACCATTGAATCTGTTCTGTCGCAGTTAACATCGCAAGCGCAAAGGCTTACGGAAGTTGAAGAACGGGTCTCTACTCTTGAAGACGACGTTCACCCACTGAAGGAACAGATGGACGCGCAACAATCGATTATTCAAACGTTGACGGAAAAACTAGACGACTTAGAAAACAGGAGTCGCCGCAATAATCTGCGAATTATTGGCCTACCGGAGACGGTGAAAGGTCGTGCTCTACAAGAATGGGCCTCCACCTGGTTACCTACCCACCTGGGCTTCGACGCCCTTGACCTCCCCCTAGCGGTGGAGAGAGTGCACAGAGTGGGCCCTGATTTGAACCCGCAGTCGGGACGCCCCCGAGTGGTAATCATGAGACTTCTCAACTTTGTGGACAAGACTAAACTTTTACAAGCATTTCACAGGGCCAATGTCCTGGATTACAATGGAGCCCCTCTTCGACTGTTTCAGGACTTCTCAGCTTCTGTATCTCTAAAACGGAGGGCGTTCTCGCCTTTATGCTCGGAGTTGGTGGCTAAGGACATTCGTTTTTCGCTGCTCTATCCGGCCCGCCTGAGAGTTGCTTTCAATGGAGCGACCCATTACTTTGACTCTCCTACCGAGGCCAGCAGGGCTCTCCTTCCGAGTCAATCTCCTGAGGGGTCAGTCTTGCCACTTCCTCAGCGTACGCCATCTACGAGATCCCGTTTTGGGAAACCTTGAAGAGGTCACTGTTGGGGCATTTACCGACTTTTCTTCTGACTATGAAGTGGTTCGGGCGTATAATGATGCCTCATGTGTTTTTCTTCACCCCTAGGCTCGGCTTAACGGGGTTGGATGGTTGGATGACAATGGAGGCATTGACCTCATCTGACCTCTGGTTGCTGTTGATCTTTTTCTATGTACATATGCTACTGTTTGGATCCCTTTCTGGATCCCCTTTACATGTTCAGGAACTACTGTTCTCCTTTAACATACGGTTTAGTTTATTAAGGATGGATGATGGGCGGTTTATGGTCACATCTGCTCTCTGGGTCCTGTTGATCCTTTTGTTTATATCCATGTTACAGTTTGGGTTCGTTTCTAGACCCTCTTTACAAGTTTCGGTTTCATTTAATAGATTTAGAAAATGTAAAAACGTGTTGACGCTCAGTATCAGGCTGTTTGGTATTTTATGCGTTCCCCTCACTGGGTTCCAGGGCTATAGCTGGGATGACCCTGGTCCCCCTTATAAGAATGGCTCTAAGTTGCCCCGTCAGTTTGCGACCCTCCCATGACATCGCTTGAGCCACCTACCCTTAAAGCCTCCCTCAGACTCCTCTCCTGGAATGTGGAGGGGTTGAACTCTCCCGTCAAAAGGAAAAAAATACTTGCCCACCTAACCACGTTGAAACCAGATGTGGTATTTTTACAAGAAACTCACTGGTCTTCTCCTGACAACCACCTCCGATCTCCTTGGATTGGGTATCAAACCTCCGCCCCTTTTACGAACAAAAAGAGGGGCACTGCTATCCTTTTAAATAAATCCCTGCCGTTTACCGTACTTGACGAAGCTAATGACCCTCACGGTCGTTTTTCCATTGTAATGATGTCAGTTCTAGGAGAGACCTATCTATTAGTGAATGTCTACGCTCCTCACCCACCTCACTTACAATTTTTTTCCGATCTTTACACAACTCTCCTTCAGTACACCTTTACGCACTGTATTATAGGCGGGGATTTTAATGCGGTTTTAGACCCTGTCCTGGACCGCTCCCGTGTCGGTGCTAGCTCAACTTCCCTACGGGCTTCAGTTGGCCCCCTATTTTTAAAAGATCATCTAGCTTTGTTCGACGCCTGGCGTTATATCAACCCAGAAGGTAGAGATTACTCATTTTACTCGCATCCCCATGATTCCTTTTCCCGCATAGACATGTTTTTACTGTCCTCGACTTGCTACCACTCCCTGGTTGACGCAACGATAGGAATGATACACATTTCTGACCATGCACCTGTCACGATAGACCTACAGTTAAAAACGCCACTCCCACGCTCTCGAAATTGGCGCTTTCCCACGTCTCTCCTTCACTCCAGTGATTTTAAAGCTCATCTAGAACTTAGTTGGAATAACTACCTAGACGATAACTTGGAACATGTCGATGATGTTAATCTGTTTTGGGAGGCGGCTAAACCGGTCATGAGGGGTTGCATAATCGAATATATGTCCCGTAAACGAAAAGAAGTCAACAAAAGACTGCTGGAGGCCCACTCCTCCCTAGTTCATTCTTATCGCACACATGTAGCACATCCTACCTCTCTCACCTCAGAACGGTATAAGGCGGATAGGCAAAGCTATGCTAGAATAGCCGACGAAAAAGCCCAATATTCCTGGTTACACCAGAAAAATCGATTCTTTCGTTGGGGCAATAAATCAGGGAACCTCCTGGCCAACCTACTGAAATTCCAACGCCCAACGGCCCCGGCTATAACTAGAATCAAGGCGCCCACGGGTGAAATAGTAACCGACCCATCAGACATTAACAGGCTTTTCCGTGACTATTTTGAAACATTTTATAAAGCTGAACCGGATGAGTGGACAGTCCAGGCTAAATTTTTTGTAACTGCAGGTATGCCGGAACTGGATCCTGAATTAAAGGAGAGTCTGAATGCCCCAATCAGTTCTACTGACATCACTGCAGCGATATCTCGCCTCCATTCCGCTAAAACTCCCGGCCCAGATGGTTTCTCTGCAGAATATTATAAATTACTTGAGGGCCATTTGGTCCCCCATCTCCTGTCCTTGTTTAATAATATACTTCAGGGAAAAGCCCCACCTCCTTCCTTCAATGAGTCCCGAATGATAATGATTCCTAAACCTGATAAAGATCCTTTACTAATAACGTCCTATCGCCCAATTTCCCTATTAAATACAGATCTGAAGCTATTATCGGCCATCATGGCTAAGCGACTGCAGACCCCGCTAACCCAGTTTATCTCTCCACTCAGACAGGGTTCCTGACGGGCCGCCACTCCACGCAAAATGTTAGGAAAGCCCTAGCTGCTATCTGGTCATCAAATAACCACACTTGCTCGTCAGATTTAATACTGAGCTGTGATGCCGATAAGGCTTTTGACCGCATATCATGGTCCTACATTCGGCGCTTCCTGAAATACCACTCCTTTGGTGTCCCAATACTTAACTTGTTTAATGCTTTATACGATACTCCTTCCGCTATGGTCACGACGAATGGCCTTAATTCCTCCTCCTTTACGCTGGAACGGGGTACTCGGCAGGGTTGCCCACTCTCACCCTTATTATTTAATTTAGCACTAGAGCCTTTATTGCGGATTTTGCAAACGTGCCCGGATCTTAGCGGGATACGCGTAGGTTCCCAGGAGGTTCGTATAGTAGCTTTCGCAGACGATTTACTCCTCTTCCTATCCCAACCCGACAAAGCACTCCCGACCCTTGTGACATACTTGGAAGAATTTCACTTAGCGTCAGGATTTAAGATTAACTATAATAAAACGTTAGCGATACCGTTGGGTGCGAACTGCGGGAACTCGATAAAACAGCGTTGCCCTTTTACTTGGTGTCTAACCGGGACATTTAAGTATTTAGGGGTAATAATACCAACGAATATAGCAAGATTGTACGAGGTTAATGTGCGGCCGCTCCTGTCACAGCTTAAAACTCAGTTAACCTCCTGGGCGAAACTTCCACTGTCGTACTTGGGAAGGTGTAACCTTATTAAAATGGTCGCATTCCCACGTCTTCTATACCCTATGCAAATGCTCCCTTTACTCCTTAAGCGAACAGATATAGCGTACATCCATGCTTTGTTTACTAGATTTATTTGGAATGGGGGAACACCGCGTATAGCATTACGCAAACTGCAGCTTCCCTATAATATGGGAGGATTGAATCTGCCAGACATATATTCTTATAATATTGCAGCATTGTATCGTATAGTGGCAGATTGGATCTCGAACTCCTCGAGGTACACGGATTGTGCCTTAGATCGAGCCATGTCTTTCCCAATGTCCCCATTGGCTGTCCTTCATACTCCCCTGGCTAAGATTCCTACTACCCAGAGATTTAATCCCTTGCTTTTTGCGGGACGGGAGGCGTGGTACCGAGCGCGTAAAATGCGGGGCTTGTCATGGACTTCCTCGATTTTCCAACCATTATTGCGTAACCCTGCTTTCCAATCTGGCTCAGCGGCCGCTGCATTTCGGGTCTTGGCGACCAAGGATATAACTCAAATAGGTCATTTAGTGTCGGGACCGGCGCACTCTCTTGTCTCCTATAGAGACCTGTGTGTCCTCGTGGCCCCTGCCTCCCTTCACCCGGTGTATTATATGCAACTATCGGCATTTGTATCGGCACAATTAAATTCCTTACACCCGCAGGACTTTTCCAATCCCCTTGACGCCCAAACGTCTCTGAACCCGTCTACCGCAGCGTTGCGCGCCCTACTTCGACCTCAATTCGATTGGTCGGTAGCGACCACGGGTTTAGCAGCCTGGTGCGTACAGCTCCCCAAGCAATCACCCTTTACTTTAATCTCGGCCACTAATCGCTTACGAAAACAAATCCCCTCGGCTCAATACGACGAAATGTTTCTGAAATTATTGCACAAGGCTTATATAGCACCGGATAGATTGGTCCATCTTACACCCCTCAGTTCTGGCCACTGCCTCAAATGTAGACATGCTACCGCGGACTTGTTTCACTGTTTGTGGGCCTGCCCGTTAATATCTACCTTTTGGAACTCCATACGGAGATTTGGTGATCAGATCTTGCATATATCGGTACCTACCACCCCTGACTGGGCGCTGTTTGGTCTCCTCTCTGACTGCGAAAGCAGCGGACTAGACAGAAATCGGAGGGCCTTATTGGGAGTGATCTCCGCAGTGGCTAAAAAGGCCATTTTAGGAAATTGGATTGCTTCCTCCCCACCCACGTTTTCTATGTTTTATTCTCGCCTGTATGCTCTTTTTCAATATGACTGGGTGGAAACTGCTTTGCATAAAGATGATAACGTTCAACAGTTTTTTGAAAAATGGGAGTACTTTATGCTATGTTTGCCGGAAACTACCATAGAAAAGCTAAAAAGGGATTTTGAATATACTACCTGGTATCTGACTAGATCCCTTTCGTCACCTCCCTTGCAACCAAATGCTATGTCTCTCTTAGAGCTTGAAAAATTCTTTGTGTGATGTATTGTCGACTTCGGGTGTTAATTTCTTGTGATGCCTATTGTTGACCGTGGGTTGAGAGGGATGTTTTACTGAGTGGGAATGTGAATATACGCACTGTCTTCTGTACTGAGTTTGTCACTTCAAAAATAAAGTTTTAAAAAAGAATTGTGTATATAATTGTTCTACTTTTGTTTCCAGCTCGGGCAATGATGTTATTTTCGATGATCCCAATGCCAAAACTCTACACGGTGATCTCTAAGCACAGCCAGGGACCAGCACACGGTGAGATATAACAACATATTTTTTTCTGCCAGTTTATGCACTGTACATAAGGTGCTGCCTTTATTACTAATAGTCTTATAATGGCACATTATTCTTAGTGTGCAACAGTTTTTTTTATATAAAAATATTATTTCATCACGTGACCTAGAAAAGCTATATACTGATTAATTAGAACTCAAATTTCCTGCGCTCTCCCATGTGTACATGGATATCTGCAAATAATGGGTATTAGGAAAAATAACTTTACAAAATGAGATGCAGGTCATGGAAGGACCTTCACAGCATTAAAATCTTGTAAGGAAGTCAGTGCCATAGGCAAGTGTGGCCATATACAACAAAGAAATGTGGAGAACGAACACTTAGAGCAAAAATGAAAAATACGAAATATAACCCCGTCGCCCAAAGCACCACAAGTGCGGTCCCAATCCGCACCAAATAAACAAAAAAAGAGGAAAGTCGGTGTTCGGCGTGTCCGCATACGCGGTAGGGGGAAATATCTAATACTAAAACGAAATGAACATACAATGATTGTAAGAGGAGATAACATACAATATAGATAGCTGGGTTAGATGACTCGAAGTTCGTCAAAATGTTCCTAAAAAGGAAAAAAGAGTATAATAGTGAAGTCCAGTCATTAAAAAATGAGAAAATGAAGGGAGATGGATCCACTCACACTTTCCAGAGCCTCGTTGGGCTCGATCACCTCGCCTGTGGGTGTTTACGTGGCTCACCCAGTAGCTCTCAGGGGTAGACCCGTCTCACAGCCTTGGTGTCCTTTCAGGATCCTGGGTCATCCACAGGTTCTCCAAAATTTAGGTGCCAATGGTTCTCAACAACTCACTTATCTAAGGCCTTGGCATTCCTTTGGGGTCCTGGGTGTTCACAGGTCGTAACTTGTAATAACTTGTAGAAATCTACAAAACTCAATGAGTTAAGGCAGAGTTCTGTCCTATTATTTAAACGTTTATTGGAACATAAAATAAAGGACAGAAACAATAAAATAACAGGTAACAAAACGCGTTTCACCCTTTAGGGCTTCATCAGTTGTTTAAAAAAAATAAAAATAAAGTAAATAACACAATAAAAGGAAAATACAATAATATAGGTGCGCTCCCCCTATTAGGGTTAGTATTTATAGCCCAGTGTAGAAGGCATCTGGTCTTTTCAGATAGCTAATTATCACCACTCATTTCAGGTGGGTGGGAGCAGGTGCGGCTATCAGTGATCATCACCACTCATTTCAGGTGGGTGGGAGCAGGTGCGGCTGTCAGTGAATCAGTCTGTGTGTGTGGGAACCCATTTCCGTAATCTACAGTGGAGCGCATTAATTCTACCGGCATCCGCGTCCATTTCCGCGTTCCACCCTGGAACGCATGCGTTTCCGCCCACTCTTCCAGTCATATGGTGTCGTCATCACTTTCCTTCGGGGCGCCACATCCACACTATGCTGCACGCTCCGCCCCCCCCCCATAACAGAGCAGGGAAAAAGACCCCGACCGTGGGGATGCTTATATGGGAAAAAAGAATAAGAGCGCAACCTATACCAAGGGGTCGCGCCAACAAACCCCTGCACACACATAAAATAAAAAATAATAGAAAAATAAAATAATACAAATCGAGCACATAACACTGCAAAAAACATGGGGACCACCAGGACTCCAAAAAACTTGGCTACAGGAGCCAAACCTAAAACCAAAAGAGTCCTAGGGGCCCCCTATAGGGAACCAGTTAACAAAAACCCTTGAAGTCTGGAAATAGAGGAGAAAAAAATTACCAACATATAAAACCTAGATAGGCCAAGGGCACAGGGATTCTAAAAATCCTGAATGGACAATAAATGGCTCAAAGGTGTAACAGTATATATAGAGAACGCACATAAAAATGCTAATAAAATGTACAAATATCGCATATAAAAGACATAAAAAATAAATAAAATGTACATAAAAAAACACATAGATTGGCATATAAGATGTACCCATAAATTTTCAGCATCAAGGTGGGAAGACTACCTATGCAAATCAGGCCAAACATAATTTTAACGTAAAAAGTGGCACAGCTCAAAGTCTTGGTTAAGGCCTTTGGGAACAAGGGAGTCTAACATAAAAATATAAGTGTGGCCATATAATTAGGCCAAATAGGCTACGGTCCAGGACCTTTAAGGCTAATGCCAGATGAACGCACTCTGTGTGCGTGCATTACGGACGGATGTACTGATGGAAGATACTGTAGACACCATACGGTCTTTTTTTTGACGGATGTAGAATAAAAAGGGAAATATGGGAAACAAAATTAATTAAAAGACAGGTAAAGTCAGCCAGACCATAAAAACCTGAGCGTCAACATAATGGACGTCGCAAATGCACTCGTCTGACGTCACATCATCACGCACACAGGCCGCTACGCGGCGCACTCTGGGCGTGCGTCATAGTGCTTTTACGTCGCGGCCTAAATGATATTTGTTGCCACCTGCGTGGTGCGTGCGTGAGGCCACTTCATGTGTTGGTCTCTATTGATCACAAATCAATGCTCTGACGGACTTAAACTGTGTGACTGCGCTCGTCTGACGCTAGCCTAAGGTGACTGGGTCATTAATCATGGAGTGTTTGTATACACATAGCATTCATGTTCATACTGACATTCCACAGTAATACAATTGTATATTCATACTCCTTTCTATCAAGAGCTATATATGTTTTTAATTTAAATGTATTTGGTTTATGCAAATAATAAATGTTTCCTCGTATTTGAGCTTTACCTAAGGCCTCAGTAACTGTACAGCGGCCTCTGGCTATAAGTCTGGATGGATATTTTCAGTGTTATTACCTTCTTCATCACCTTAAATCAAAGCCCTTTAATCCATTTTAACCCTTAGCCACCCGTTTCTATATATATCTTACTTTTAAAATGCATATGTACAAACATGCATCTATTGCCCATGTTTTTTGTTTGACCCTATAGTACAGGGATGGCGAACCTTTTTGAGCCCGAGTGCCCAAACTGGATCGCTGAACCAACTTATGGGTCTCAAAGTAACAACCCCGCAAATAGACCTGAATACTGATTTTATTTTAGATAAAACACTTCATACGACTTTCTGAACTAATTATGTGCTTTTATACTTATTTTTCTTCTAAGATATGATGGACATGTTGCCCCCAGCTCACACATGGACATGTTGCCCCCAGCTCACACATGGACATGTTGCCCCCAGCTCACACATGGACATGTTGCCCCCAGCTCACACATATATATTGGCCCAGCTCACACATGGATATATATATATATATATACCCCAGCTCACACATGGATGTGTGTGTGTATATATATATATATATATGCCCCAGCTCGCATGGATATATATATATGCCCCAGCTCGCATGGATATATATATATGCCCCAGCTCGCATGGATATATATATATGCCCCAGCTCGCATGGATATATATATATGCCCCAGCTCGCATGGATATATATATATGCCCCAGCTCGCATGGAGATATATATATATATATATGCCCCAGCTCGCATGGATATATATATATATATATATATATGCCCCAGCTCACATGGATATATATGCCCCAGCTCACATTATATATATATATATATATCCATCTCCATCCCTCAGCTCACATGGTCCCGTCTGCCAGGCGCCTTCAAGTGTGCTTCTTCCTCCCAGTGGCCGCTGGCAAAGGATGTAGCCCTGCCTCTTGTCGGGAACCACGCACAAGCCGCAGTCTTGTGAGATCCCGGAGTTAACTCCGAGATCGCGGCTGGTGAATCTCAACGAGCATCTTTTGCCAGCAGCCGCAGAGGGAGAAGCACACTCGAAGCGGCACTGAGGCAAGCCTATGGCTCGCGTGCCGACATAGCCAGCCCCGCATGCCAGATGTGGCATGCGTGCCATAGGTTCGTCATCCCTGCTCTAGTAGATCATGTGAGTAACACTACATCTAACAATCTACTTATCTGACTTAAGCTCCTGCAATAACATTGCATTTGCAGTTTAGCTTCTTTTAAATCAATTTTCATCCCCTTTTTGTATACAATATGTACATACTTACATTATTTATTATGTTTATAGACAGACATGCTGCTGAACATAAATAGCTTTACAGCATTTTTGAGTTTCAGTTCTTTTCTCGATTTTTCTTTGTTTAATTTTTTAACTTCTTTGTTCTTGAACTTCTAATTTTTTCACTTTTTAGGTGAAATCTTTGTCGTGCTATATCTAGGTATTGAAGTTATTGCAGTGGGTTCCTCAGCTGGTTTCAGCAAATTATATCAGTTCACTGCAGACTGGTTCCCTGGATTTTGTTTTATCATCTTCGGTGTTATTGGACTTCTCAGTATGATTCTAGTTTGGTATGTATCAAACTTATATTTCCTATATGTTGTCTGTGGTCTCTTATATAGTCTCTATTACCATCACCGCTCTAAGTTATACTTTTGAGGTGTTTGTGACAATGGCACTAGGTGCCACTGCTGTTGTTGGCTCCAGACTCATGTTGTGGGTAATCCCACTCTGTAGAATCACATTTTTTTTAATGTAGTATAAAAATGTCAGATCTGCTGCAGATACAGGTGGTATTAGCAGCTCTAGTTGTGGGTAGCAGGGACCTGTTACATGACCTCCATACCCATCATTACTGCCCTACACTGACATCACACGCTTTCTGACATCGAAGAAAGTGTCACAAACTGCCTCAGGGGCATAGTGCATGGATTACCTGTGGAATTAATGATAAATGTACTTTTCTATGTGTTCCCACTCAGTCAAATCTCCTGATTTTTTTTTTTTTTAAATTTAAAGTATTTTACCAGGAAGGATACATTGAGATTTCTCTCGTTTTCAAGTATGTTCTGGGTGGCGAGTATGTACCATTAGGTGTCTTGCCCAAGGCCACTTACTGGAGAGGTGCTAACAATCATTCACACCATACTTTGTAGGTTTTGTTTAAATAATAAAAAAAAAAAGATGTTCATATTTCTTACAAGATATGATTGTGTTTTTACACCAAGCTTTTTAATATTTGGCAAAGAAATATATTTATCATTGTATTTTCCGTTTCTTCTTTCTCTTCACTTCTCTCCAGTATTGCATGGAAATACTGCGTCCCCAGTCCCAGTGCGGAAGAGACAGTCTACAGAGAGAAGCCTTAACAGCATTCCCTGGGCTGGTTTGATTGACGCATATTCAGAGAACAATGAAACGCGTCCTCAGAATGGTAAGATACTTTTTTTATATAGTCTACTTTATGTAATTATTAAAGCTAATAGGATGAAAAAAACAAATCTTATATCATATTAAGTCAATGTCCCAAATCCAGACAATAGTCCACTGCATCACAACATAGGGTTTATATTTCTGAATACATATTTATTTGCAAGGATATATTGAAATTTCCCTTGTTTTCAAGTATGTCCTGGGTTCAAGAACATTTAAATTTTTACAGTTGTTACAGAAATACAAAGTTGATAAATGCAAGATATTAAAAACAAAACACAAATATACAGATTAACACAGAAAATAAATATGTAGGAAATACAGTCATTGTGTTACATGTTTACAGGTGCATTCCGTATCGAAGTATGTTAATAAGGAGCTCTGTATGATGGAGACAAGGGACAAATATCTTAACATCTGGATAAAAAATATATTGACAAGAGAATGCAGGGCAAATGTCTTTCCTATGAAAACTGTGCCATGCGTTAATCTGCCTATATAATTACGTTTGCATGTAGCGATCTAGTTGAAATACCCTAATATATATATATTTCTTGTCACATTCATTTTTTTCTATTTTGTAAATTCTATCCTGTGGTTTTCATTTTATTTCTCCGGCTGACGCCTAATACTGAGTGGACAGAAGAACAGCTGATTACTCGTTTAGTTCTTCATAAAGTTACAGTGGAATATATTGGTGCTATATAATAATCCAGGTCTGATTTCAAAAAATTTACTTCTTGCCAGTTTCCATTTATGCCACATCATACCTATTGATTTACAGCTTTCATATATTTCTGTGTTATGGCAGCTTCTTACTTCTAAGTGCTTTCAGTTTCGGCAAAATGGAATCTATTCACTCTAGGGTCACTGTAGTGCTACAAAGATGGAGTCGTCGAAGCCTCATGAAAAAGTTTGCAAATGTCCCTGGAGAGCAGCCAAAAATGGAGTTGTCCTGTTCTTCTTATAGGTGTTTAAATCAATTATAAATACATTAAAATATGTCTAAATAATAAAAATAGGTCCTATAAAAAGGTCTGTTACAGAATAATAAATGAAATATTCAAAACAGAATAGAAAACAACAAATATGGCAGTGATGGTAAATTTGGTTGCAAGCACCCTGCAGAATTTATAACCAAAAAATCCAAAACTAAACAATGAATACATATTGGCGTATGGATAGATATTAGGCAGAGGAGACAGAACACCTTAAATAAACTGTGTTTGGGGCACAGTGCATAAATATTATTTAGAAGTGCCAATAACTGGACAGACTGAGACTCTCTTGAATGCAAATGCTCAAAGTCTGTGTATTAAAAATAAATGAAACAACTGATTCATTCCAGACCCCCACACATCACATGCCACTGTACAGAGCACTGGTGAGACCTCACTTGGAGTACTGTGTGCAGTACTGGAGACCGTATCTCCAGAAGGATATAGACATCTTAGAGAGAGTTCAGAGAAGGGCTACTAAAATGGTGTACGGCTTGAAGGAGAAAAGTTACCAGGAAAGGCTTAATGATCTTAACATGTACAGCTTGGAAAAAAGACGAGACAGAGGAGATATGATAGAAACATTTAAATACGTAAAGGGAATCCGCAAGGTAGAGGAAGGGAGTATATTTAAAAGGAAACAAAGTAGCAAAACAAGAGGACATAGTCTTAGATTAGAGGGGCAAAGGTTTAAAAGTAACATCAGGAAGCATTATTTTACTGAGCGGGTGGTGGATACATGGAACAGTCTTCCAGTTGAAGTGGTAGAGGCCAAAACAGTAATTGAATTTAAGCAGGCATGGGATAGGCATAAGGCTATCCTAAACAAAAGATAAATCCAGGTAAAGTATCCATGTAATTGGGCAGACTAGATGGGCCGAAAGGTTCTTATCTGCCGACATTTTTCTATGTTTCTATGAATAAAATGTGAACCATTGGGTGTTTTAACTCCCTTCTCTTAATTGTTTACTATGAACGCAGAATTTCTTAGTGCAAATGAAATTGCTACATCACAGTGCAACAAAGCTGCATGACCACAGTATTACTTGAAAGAGTTAAAGGACCAGCACTATATCTAGGCTTGTTTATGTGGCCAGTGAAAAACTCTCACCGGATAACTCCAAAATAAAACCCTCACCAATAACACATAAATGCCTTTATGTTGGGGAAAAAAAATTCTCCTGGACCAATGCTTGCAAATATTAATCGTAACAACACTGGTTCATTGGAAACGAACCTTGAGGTTATTTCTTAATGGTAGACAGTTAATGTGTCACTTGTTTTTAGAAACGTATGTATGTTGATTTGTGACAATACGGCTCTGTCTTGCCTTTCCTTTTATAACATTTATTTGAAACATGGTATGGAAATTTAACTATTAAATATAGGGTAGAAAAAAAACTTTGCATAGAAAATGTTGTTGGTGTAAATGTCTTCATGGTAAATACAGAACATGTGATAAAGATAATAAAAGTGGTCAGATATTCCTGCGTATGGGGATTTGTAGTGACCAAAATGAGATTATTAGCAATGCAGCTTAAAATAGGGTTGTTTTCCATGTTTCTATGCGAAGGTTAAAACACACAGCAGTTAGGGACCAGCTGCAGCCAGTGCGCGCGCAGCCAGTAGGGAGAGCGAAGCAGAGGAAGTTCACCTTTCCACACACACATCCATAAGAAGGCACAATGGAGTTCTACGAGTTGACCTATTTCATAATCCTCATCCCTTCTGTTGTCATCACGATAATCTTCCTCTTCTTCTGGCTCTCCATGAAAGAGACATCATATGACAATGTCCTGGCCAAGCAGAAGAAGGACCTGAAGCTCCCTCCGGTCAAGGTGGACAAAAAGAAAATGGAGAAAAATGAAAAAGAAGAATCCCAGAACGGCCACCTCCACGAATCAGACTCCGACAGCCAATTGGGAGTTTGATTTGATGAACGAGCTGAGTAGCGAGGAGGAGCATGTGGTCTCTGCGCCCAACATCGAAACAGAGCCAGCGGTCAACATCCAAGAAAGTAAGGACGACAAGAAACCACCCAAGCCCACAACAGAGGAGCTGGCCGGCAAAGAGATCAATGGAACTAAAGCTCCTGGGGGGGGAAGGTGGAGCCGGTTCCTGTCATCAAGCAGCCAACGCTGCCTACCGATGTATCTGGTTCCAAGAAGAAGCAAGCACGAAAAAACTGAAAAATGGTACAGACCAGTCGCCTGTCAGTCAAGAAATTAAGAATGAACAAGTCGTTCCCTTGACCAAGAAGCAAGAGCCGTCCAGCCCGCCAGAAGATTTGAAACCGCAGGAGAGCGGCTCTGGGAAAAAGAGGTCCACTGTGAAGAAGTATAAGATTGACACTCTGTTGGCGCTGGTCAATGAGCCGTTAATCCAGGCCACAGTTTACGTCCCATTGATGGACATAATGGCAGAACAAGTTGTGGAGAAAGCTGCGGTGAGAGCTGAACTGGCTGAGGGTCCCCCAAGAGGTGACGGCAAGAAAGCCAAGATGGTTAAGGATGTCGTTTTGGCGATGCGGAGCCTGACGCTGAGCGAGAAGGAAGCCATGGCGGTGATGGAGACGCTGAAGAATTCCAGGGCCATGCAGGAGATTGTGCACAAGGCCAGGTGCAGCATCTCCAAAAAACAATAACCGAGGTGAAGGCGCTGGCGATGTCGCTGGTGGAGAGAGAGGCACACCTGGCGGACACATGTCAGGAGCTGCAGGTTTTAGGAGCAGAACATGAAGCTCTGAAAGCTCGAAGCTGCGAACTCCAGCAGCAATCTCACCAGGTTCAGTCTGCGGCCGCCGGCCAGGAGCTGCTCAGAGCTCTGTCGGATAGAGGTACAGATCGAGGCTTTGCGGGAGGAGGCGGAGTCTCTGAAATAAGCTCTGGAGTAGCAAAAGAAAAAAATAATGCTCAGGGCCCGCCACATCTTGCACAGGCTCTTCCCAGACGTGGTCTTTCTTAATGACGGCGCGTGGCTGCAGGAGTTTGGAAACATGGCAAAAGGCATAAATGAAAGTGATGTTGAGAGAGAGTGAAGGTGCTGGAGCAGAAGCTGTAGGAGGGGGAAGACATTCATTCTCTGTTGCAGCTCGAGTCTGAGAAGTACAAGTCGGTGCTGGCAGAAACGGAAGGGATCCTGCAGCGCAGTGTGGAGGAGTAGAGGTGGAAAGTTAAAGATGAAGAATCACAGAAGGAGCTTCTCTGCATGAACTTCAGTTACTCTGATGAAAACATCAGAGTACTAGTGTCTCCCAGAGACCAAATGATTAATAATTAACTTTTATTGGATTGAGTTAAAATCGGCAAACAATTAAACATGAATAGACAGTGCTCACAAAACAATATATATAATAAAACCAAAAAACAATTCTGCTGAAAGGATTGTAATGTGTAGCGGCAGGAGATGTGATCAATAGTCAATACGATAAGTGGCCTTCAAGGGTCACCTCAAAGTATTGTGACAAGTAAGATTGATAACCAAATTTGGATCATAAAACACTGCGCATGAAAGGAGCTTCTCTGCATGGTCCGTTCTCTGGAGGAGGTGGAGAGACTGAAAAACCAGGATCTTCATAAGAAAGGAACATCTGGAGGCGGAGCTGGACAAGGCAGAGCAAGAGCACACGTCATACATGTCTGAAGTCAGAGAGCTCAAAGACCTTCTGACCGAACGTCAGCGGAAGCTGGACGGCTTGTACTCTGAGGCAAGCCGGCAGAACGAGGAGCTGGCCCTGTTGAAGACTTGGCTGAGGGAAACAGAAGGGAAGCTGACTCCAGCTTCAAGTAAGTATAAAACACAGGCATACAGCTCCTTCACCCAGTGGCAGTATCCTATTAGAAACATAGAAAAATGTCGGCACATAAGAACCTTTTCGGCCCATCTAGTCTGCCCAATTACATGGATACTTTACCTGGATTTATCTTTTGGATTTATTGTTTGTGTTATATTTCTGCTACTGTTGTAAATGGAATAAAAACAAACTAGCTGTGTCTGACATAAACCTAAAATGAAATCATACCTAGTAAAGCAGCGGCGTATCTTCCCCAATCAGCTCCAAAGCTGAGGTTATTTACGTTTAACTCCGTCTGACTCTACTCGTCCTGTGTACAGCACACACTGTTTAATCGACACCGATTAATCGATGATTAAAATAATTGTCAACTATTTCCATTATCGATTAATCGATAAGTTGTTTCAGCCCTAGTTCAAATCTAAAATTTACCTTCAAATCTGTGGTAATATAATGGGAACGAGGTTTGCTCCCAGTTATGCAAATTTTTTTATGCACAATTGGAAGTGCGACCAAATTTGGTCAGCACATGGTAGGGGAGCAACCTTGTCCTCTAGAAATGATTCATAGATGATGTCTTTGTTATTTGGAGAGGTATCATGGATTTGTTGAAGGATTTTATTTCTTCTTTGACTAATAATACTTTTAACTTAAGTTTTACTTCTAATATACATAAACGCACTATTGACTTTTTAGATTTAACCATTTATAATCAAAAATAATGAGATTGAGACAAAAACTTATTCAAAAGACTGACTCAAACTCCATTTTCGATATATCCAGCTCACATGCCAAGTGACTAGAATAAGGAACAATTGCTCAGACAGAAAGGTTTTTAAGGTACAAGCAGAGACAGTTAGAAATAAACAGAGGCCCCCCCCTACCAGCATGGCGAATGCGTGTGTAGAGTGGCTGTAATTGCTAGTAGGGGGTGCATGGCGAATGCGTGTGTGGAGTGGCTGTAATCGCTAGTAGGGGGTGCATGGCAACTCAGGGGTTAAAACATCTTTTTCGGTGGGGTGGCGGACAAAATCCCGACAACCAACTTCCCGAATGCCAACCGCCGGACAGCCAAGTGCCCAACTGTCCGACAGCACAAGTGCCCGACAGGCCAGGTCACCGACAAAGGCACATCCCCGACAACCAACTGCCCGACAAAAAAACCCCGATGGTCAAGTCCCCGACAAGCTAGTGCCCGACAGCCAACTGCCCGACAAAAAAAAAAAACCACGGCCAAGTCCCGACAAATCAGTGCCCCGACGGCCAAGTCCCTGACACACAAAAAAATACCCACCGCAAGAAAATAAGAAAGTATGCATATACGATAAGCCACTGCAAATGCAAAAAACACACGAGCCGCCTAACACATCACCGACCAGTGGCCGGAAAAAAAAATACAAGCCCACGAACGGTTGTAAAAAAGTTTGCAAATATACTTAACGTGAAAACCTATGCGATTCACCACATTAAACCTGCCGAATGAAACCACCAAACGTTAAACAATTGCATCTCTATGGGGGAATTCACTGCTGCCGAACAGCCACCATATGTACCATCTCCTGTGGACAGGTCAACTCAAGGTCATAATCTGTCATTCACTGCAAACTCCTCCCTTGGTTGTGATTGCTACCCAGAAAGCACTTTAGGCGGCAAATACAACCTACACATGCTTCCTTCCTATGTGTGTATAATCGAAAGCTGTACAGTCTCACTTACCTCTTCTACACTGAAAATGACGGAAATCTGTGAGATCATCCCTTCTCAACGAGGGAAGAGCAAAATCAACGTTCATGGATATTTGATGGTGAAAGATAAAAATCGCAATGACAGTTATTACTGGTGCTGTGAAAAGCGAAAAACTGACAATTGTAAAGGCAGAGCAACGACCAAATATATCAATGGACAGCATCATCTAGAGCGGTATGTGGATCATAATCACGCTCCAGAAGCAAGTGCTGCGTGTGTTGCTAAAATAATTGGCCAAAATAAAGTACAGGCAAAAGAAAAAAACAGCCTGCCATGTCAGATTGTGCAGAACAGCACTGTTACCACTCCGCAAAATATACAACTCTACATCCCATCAAAAAATGCTCTACGCAAAGTAATAAAACGAGTACGACAAGCACACCGACCATCTGAACCGCAGTCGCTGGATGAAATAGATATTCCAGATTCTTTACAGAAAACCTTAAATGGAGAACTATTTTTGGTCAGAGACTCAACAGTGGGAGAAGACAGAATATTAATGTTTACAACCAAAGTAAATATTCAACATTTAGCAAAGGCGAAGTGTTGGATAATGGATGGAACATTCAAAACTGTACCCACAATCCTTTATCAGCTCTATACCATACATGCACCAGTTGGTACAGAAAATTACAGATGTCTACCCCTAGTCTACGTGCTAATGACGAGTAAGAGTGAGGAAAATTATAAACGTATGTTGCAAGACTTGATTGACTTTGGTGAAGAAAATGAAACAGAACTAAAGCCACAGACTATCCGGACTGATCTCGAACTTGCTATTAACGCTTTGATAAGCGAATTTCCTGAAGTCTCCAACAAAGTTGGCTTCTTCCATCTGGGACAGTGCATTTGGAGAAGAATTCAAGGAAGTGGATTAGCATCTCGATACGGCACAGACGAACAATTTAGTTTAATGCTGCATCATTTGTTTGCCTTGGCATTTATTCCAGCACATCAAATTGCAGAAGCTTTTGATATCTTGAAGCCTCATTTGCCACCAGAGGTCAGTGAACTGATTGAGTGGTTCCAAAATAATTATGTCCATGGAAGAATAAGACGACATTTGCATAATGGAACTGCTGTCCATGCCCTGCCACTGTTCCCACCAAATTTGTGGTCTGTGTATGACTCCAAGCAACTAGGTGTCCCACGTACCCAAAATAACCTTGAAGCTTGGCATAGGAGATGGGAGAATATAGTTGGAGGAGAACACATTGGCGTCTATCGGATCATTGAAGAATTTAAAAAGGAACAACAACAAGTTGAAATGCAAGTGGAATGCATAATTCGTGGTGAACCCACTCCAAAGCGCAAGGTGACAAATGATCGAGAAGCTCACATTCAATTGATTGTGAATGATCGTGACAATCTATCAGTAATGGCCTACCTGCGTAGTATTGCCCACAGTATTTCTATTTAAAATGCATAGACTTAATTTAACTTTATACAGAAAAAATGGCGTCGCGCCCATACTCACTTATTTTCGGAGCGGCTGCAACTGCCAGGAGTAACAGCCCAGTCAATGTATAAAACATAACAAGGAAGAAGAGTGTCATCTGCGCTAGCTCCTATGTGTTCCATGTACAACAAAAATGAGGTTTTGTTTGTTTCAATGGCCATTGCAACGTAAGCCCACTCGCCACTTCAAGGCACCTCTTTAGAGTGGGTACCTAACAATTGTAACCAAAGGGCCGCTCTACTGAGCAGCTCCAAGCCCCTCCAGCTGCTTTTCAGCCAAGGAGAGACAAAGATGGTGGGTTTTATTTATACACGCACCAAGCACTTCCCATTTGGGATCCAAAACAAAAACACGGAAAGAGGAACAGCTGCAGAACGACGGACTGGTGTTACAAGCATGATATACATAAATACAGAAAAAATGGCGTCGCGCCCATACTCACTTATTTTCGGAGCGGCTGCAACTGCCAGGAGTAACAGCCCAGTCAATGTATAAAACATAACAAGGAAGAAGACAACATTTTTGTTGTACATGGAACACATAGGAGCTAGCGCAGATGACACTCTTCTTCCTTGTTAATTTAACTTTATGTATTAATTTGTAGAATTTCATTTAGTGTAACCATCTAATTTTATATTTTGTGTGTAAAAAATATTTTTTCTGGTTAACATACTTTCTGCTTTCACAGCAACAGTAATAAATGTCAATGTCTTTCATCAAATGTACATGTATATTGATTTGGTTGTCCCCACTTTTAAAAAGTAATTATCTCACATTTTAATGTAGAGGGGGGGCTTGGGTTGAATTCCCGACAACCAACCTCCCGACCGCGAACTTCCCGACAGCGAATCACTCGACGATAAAAAATCCCGACACCCCGACGGCCAAAATCCTGACTACCAACCTCCCGACCTAAAATGACAAGCAAAAAATCACGACGCCGTAAAATAACGTTAAAAAATTTATTATATATTGAAACCACCGTGCTTCCGTCTCTCAAGCAGCATGAATACTACAGGTAATTCATATTGCGGCTGAAGACATAAAAAATAACTAAAGTAATAATTGAGCAGAGGCTGTCAGCAGCTTCTGCCCAATTCTGCATTAAAAAATTAGAGAACTCTCCGTACATCTAAAGTCCCAGGCCCGGACGAGTTTAGCCCCCTATATTATAAGAAATTCCGTACCCAATTAGCCCCACTTTTAACTAATATGTATAACGGCTTCTTGGAAGGCAAATCCCCTCCCAAGGAACTGCTGGCCGCCTCCATAGTGGTGATTCCCAAGGAAGGGAAAGATCCTTCTACTTGCGCCAGCTACCGTCCGATATCTTTACTGAATGTAGACATGAAAATCTATGCAAAGGTCTTGGCTACGCGTTTGAGTCGTCACCTACCCTCACTGGTGCACCCTGACCAGGTCGGTTTTATCCCGTCTCGCGGTGCCCCTGACAATATTCGCCGCACGGTGAACCTACTCTCTATAGCGCACGCTTCCAAACAACCGTCCTTATTACTTTCCCTTGACGCCGAGAAGGCCTTCGATAGAGTGGACTGGACATATTTATGGGAGGTCTTGAGGAGATTTGGTGTGGGCGAGGGGATGATAGGGGGTATTCGGGCTCTTTACACTTCACCAACGGCCTCAGTAATCACTATGGGAGGGAGATCAAGACCATTTGACATCTTAAATGGGACGCGTCAGGGTTGCCCCCTGTCTCCACTACTGTTCGCTCTATGCCTAGAACCTCTGGCGGAACAGATAAGGGGTCACCCGGATATCTCGGGAATAGCAGTGGGCGACAAAAACTACAAACTGAGTCTATTTGCAGACGATATCTTACTCACGATAACCCGACCCCTTGTTTCATTACCGAACCTATACGGTTGCCTCTCCTCCTTTGGTGCTCTCTCTGGCTACAAAATTAATATTGCTAAATCTGAAGCGTTAAATATTTCTTTGCCTCCGGAGGTTGTTACACACTTACGGGAATCATTCACCTTTCGTTGGTGTCCCCATAGACTCCAATACCTGGGGATCTACCTCACCGCTCACGTGCCACAGCTATACGCCTGTAATTACCCTGACATGATTAAGCACATCAAATCCTTACTGCGGCAATGGTCCTCCTACTCCATCTCCTGGATGGGCCGCATTTATGCCCTTAAAATGACAGCACTCCCGAAGCTTCTGTATCTTTTTCGCACCTTACCGATCCCTCTACCTCTGACGATACTACCAGACCTCCAGTCAGCCTTTTACCGATACGTATGGCAAGGGAAGAAACCGAGAGTTTCCAGACTGATCCTACGCCGTCCTAAGAAACAGGGGGGCCTTGCTGTCCCTGACCTAGCCCTGTACTACAAATCGGCCCAGTTGACGCAACTCCTCCAATGGTCCTCTAGAAGAGGTAGGGTCTGTTGGGTTGACATTGAGAATGATTATGTTGCCCCCTCATGCTTATCACAGGTTCCCTGGAGACAAATCTCTGCGGTAGAAAGGGGTCGTTTGTTGCCTACCACTGCTCATTCATTAGATATATGGTCTAAAGTCAAATACTGTATGTCCCTCACCACCACTACCTCTGGTCTGCTCCCCCTGCGCGATAACCCGCTCTTCCCCCCATGGAATGGGGAGGAGGGCCGAGCTTTTGAGTGGTGGCTTAGGAAGGGCTTTACGACCCTAGGAGCGGTGCTACTGCAGGGGAAATTTCCCCGGTGGGAATACTTTCGAGAGTCACATGATATCCCTTTACGAGAGTTTCATCGATATTCTCAAATCCGACATTTTGTACGTAGTCGCTTAAATATAGGCACCCCGGTTGAGACTCCATTCGAACGCCTAGTACTGAGAAGCTCAAGCACAGCAGGAGCGATATCCCAAATATATAGTCTTCTCCTCCTCCCGTCGCTCGACTGCCCGTGCCCGTATCAGCTCCTATGGGAAGCAGACCTGGGTCGCCAATTCACCGGAGAGGAATGGGGGGCAGTGACGGAGTCCTCGATGGGGATAACAACATGTACTCTGATAAAAGAAAATTGCTATAAGCTCCTCTCCAGGTGGTACCTGGATCCAGTCCGCTTACAGAAAATCTATCCCGCGCTAACTGGCTTGTGCACAAGGGGTTGTGGCCAGCGGGGAACGTTTTATCATATGTGGTGGGAGTGTGGGCTGGTAATAATATTGTGGTCCTCAGCTTTCGCTATGATCTCCAGAGCTCTGGGTCTGCCTGTACCCCCTGACCCCGCTTTGGCCCTGCTTAATAGCCCGTCCCGACATCATGGCCTGCCTCGCTCCTCCCTTCGCCTAGCACATCGTATATGTACATCTACTCGCATATGTATTGCCCGCTCCTGGAAACGAGACCTCCCCTCCATACCGGAGATAGAGGCGAAGGTGTGGTATATATATAAAATGGAACGTTTAACTGCTCAACTGCATGATACGCTTCAGCACTGCACGAAGATCTGGGAACCTTGGCTCTCGACGCAGACCATCCCGTAATTGGTTACAGAACTGTCGGACCTAGAGACCTTGATCTATACACTTGGTACACTTGGGACATATAATTTTTTTTTTCTTTTTTTTTTTTCTACTCTCCTTAGTTCTTCTCTCTGTATATTATTTATGTAGTTAATGTTGTAAGTTTTGTGCAATTGATTCGCATGTCCTCCTGCGGCATAATCATGTCTCAGGGAACGACAGCAGGTTCAGCCTCTTTATATTATTTGCTTACTTCTGTTGCTGCCTCCCTGAGATTATGTATCGCTCTACGGGCTTCCATGAACGCCGTGTTGCTGTATTATTGAAAAACCAATAAAAATCGTGTTTATAAAAAAATGAGAGAACTCCACTTTTCAGTGGAGTGTTCTTTCATACTCGTCATTCTCGTCGTCACCTTGATTGGAAGAGAACCACAGTCTTTAGCTTCAGGCTGGGTATACAGTCGTTCCAGGGATAAATCCAGGCTGGTAAAAAATAAACAATTCCAGCGAATTATACCCAGGGCGGCGCTGCTGCTTCTCCTCCTGGAGTTGATTGAAGCCAAAGTGCTCCTCAACTTCAGCCTGGGCAAGTAGGCCATCCACTAAAACATCAATAATAATAATAATAATAATAAAAAACATCCACAAGGAAAAAATGTCAGGGTACCAAAGAAAAAACAAATCCCCAGGAGGATGGCAGGGTAGCTCCATGCTCCTCGACGCCCGAACCGCGACTGAGACGTTCTCAAGCCAATCAGGGAGCAAGCACTAGCTGCTTTCAGATTGGCTAACGGCATCATCTCAGGCCGGCCAGTTAATAATGCGTCACGGATGAGCCGTGGGAACCATAACGTACACTTAATAACTAGGCAGCCAGGCGTGTGAAAATTCACACAGCCGGCTGTTTCCATGCCCTCCGGTTCACACGACTGCTCGGCCATGGTAACAGGAGAGTTTTCATAGAGCCAGCGGTCATGCTGGCTCTGGGAAAACTCTCCTGTTACCATGGCCGAGCAACCGTGTGTCTATGCCCTCCGGTGTCTATGCCCTCCAGTTCGCATGACTGCTCGGCCATGGTAACAGAGTTTTCCCAGAGCCAGCATGACTGCTGGCTCTGTGAAAACTCTCCTGTTACCATGGCCGAGCAACCATGTGTCTATGCACTCCGGTGTCTATGCCTTCCGGTTCGCACGACTGCTCGGCGATGGTAACAGGAGAGTTTTCCCAGAGCCAGCATGACTGCTGGCTCTGTGAAAACTCTCCTGTTAGCATGGCCGAGCAACCGTGTGTCTATGCCCTCCGGTTTGCACGACTGCTCGGCCATGGTAACAGGAGAGTTTTCCCAGAGCCAGCATGACAGTTGGCTCTGTGAAAATGTAACCGGAATCCACTTGGTTCACTCGGGACGAGGCCGGGCCGACACGAACAAGGACTGTCTGAACACGAGTCTCTTCAGGAAAGGCAAACTTTAATGTGATATCACAGATGCTCAAGACAGGATTGAATCGCAAAGACTGAGCCCCGAATACCCCGTGACATGAGATCTTATACCCCAAATACATAATTAGGTACATCCCAATTAGCCCACCTCCCGGTGACACTATCCCACCCCACGTGGGTCCGTACCTCCCTTAATCGAATACAATGACATTCCATACATTGGTCATAAATTGGCAAGCTTCCTGTTAGTTTGACAGAAAATGATTTGCTACTACCCGGGATCCTGCCTGTGCCCACCTCCCTCAGGCTTGTTTATAGTTTGTTTTAGATAAGGCCTAGCCTGGTTTTCACACTCCCCTTTGTCTGCAGCTGCAGGCTCATTTGACCTCGCTGTATCTTTCCTTCGTCCGGTCACCTCGTGCCAGCTACGGTCCGGATCCTCTCCAATTTAATTGCTTCTCTGCTAATCTAACACATTCCTAAAACTCTATGTAAACCTCCTTCTAATTTCAACTAATATCTACCTAGCTATATTCAAGTGAACCATTATTCTGCACAAGATGGCCGCCTGGCTCAGAATGGCGACCATCTTCTAGCCTGAATCTCCCTCAAAAACTCTCCTGTTACCATGGCCGAGCAACCGTGTGTCTATGCCCTTGGTGTCTATGCCCTCCGATTCGCACGACTGCTCGGCCATGGTAACAGAAGAGTTTTCCCAGAGCCAGCATGACTGCTGGCTCTGTGAAAACTCTCCTGTTACCATGGCCGAGCAGTCGTACGAACCGGAGGGCATAGAAACAGCCGGCTGTGTGAATGTTCACACGCCTGGCTGCCTAGTTACTAAGTGTACGTTATGGTTCCCACGGCTCATCCGTGGGAACCACAATGTGACGCATTAATAACTGGCCGGCCTGAGATGATGCCGTTAGCCAATCTGAAAGCAGCTAGTGCTTGCTCCCTGATTGGCTAATGGTCTCCGTCGCGGTTCGGGCATTGAGGATGGAGCTACCCTGCCATCCTCCCGGGAATTTTTTTTTTTTTTCTTTGGTACCCTGCCATTTTTTCCTTGTGGATGTTTTTTAATTTATGGCCTACTTGCCCAGGCTGAAGTTGAGGAGCACCTTGGCTTCAATCAACTCCAGGAGGAGAAGCAACAGCGCCGCCCTGGATTTAATCCGTTGGATATATTATTTTTTTTTGCAGACCCAGCCTTTTTATTCCCGGTGGATGGATGGCCTACTTGCCCAGGCTGAAGTTGAGGAGCACATTGGCTTCAATCAACTCCAGGAGGAGAAGCAGCAGCACCGCCCTGGATATAATTCGCTGGAATTATTTTTTACCAGCCTGGATTTATCCCTGGAACTATTTTATGGAAGGACTGTATACCCAGCCTGAAGCTAAAGACTGTGGTTCTCTTCCAATGAAGGTGACAACGAGAATGAAAGAACACTCCACTGAAAAGTGGAGTGCTCTAATTTTTTAATGAGAGGCTGACAGAAGCTGCTGACAGCCTCTGCCCTATTATTTTTTTAGTTATTTTTTTATCTCTTCAACCGCAATATGAATTACTTGTAGTAATCATGCTGCTTGAGAGACGGAAGCACGGTGGTTTTAATAAACAATACATTTTTAAAGTTATTTTACGGCGTCGGGATTTTTTGCTTGTCATTTTATGTCGGGAGGTTGGTTGTCAGGATTTCGGCCGTCGGGCACTCGGGGTGTCGGGAAGGAGGTTTACATAGAGTTTTAGGAATGTGTTAGATTAGCAGAGAAGCAATTAAATTGGAGAGGATCCGGACCGTAGCTGGCACGAGGTGACCGGACGAAGGAAAGATACAGCGAGGTCAAATGAGCCTGCAGCTGCAGACAAAGGGGAGTGTGAAAACCAGGCTAGGCCTTATCTAAAACAAACAATAAACAAACCTGAGGGAGGTGGGCACAGGCAGGATCCCGGGTAGTAGCAAATCATTTTCTGTCAAACTAACAGGAAGCTTGCCAATTTATGACCAATGTATGGAATGTCATTGTATTCGATTAAGGGAGGTACGGACCCACGTGGGGTGGGAAAGTGTCACCGGGAGGTGGGCTAATTGGGATGTACCTAATTATGTATTTGGGGTATAAGATCTCATGTCACGGGGTATTCGGGGCTCAGTCTTTGCGATTCAATCCTGTCTGAGCATCTGTGATATCACAATAAAGTTTGCCTTTCCTGAAGAGACTCGTGTTCAGACAGTCCTTGTTCGTGTCGGCCCGGCCTCGTCCCGTGTGAACCAAGTGGATTCAGGTTACATTTTCACAGAGCCAACTGTCATGCTGGCTCTGGGAAAAAACTCTCCTGTTACCATGGCCGAGCAGTCGTGCAAACCGGAGGGCATAGACACACGGTTGCTCGGCCATGCTAACAGGAGAGTTTTCACAGCCAGCAGTCATGCTGGCTCTGGGAAAACTCTCCTGTTACCATCGCCGAGCAGTCGTGCGAACTGGAGGGCATAGACACCGGAGGGCATAGACACACGGTTGCTCGGCCATGGTAACAGGAGAGTTTCCCCAGAGCCAGCATGACCGCTGGCTCTATGAAAACTCTCCCGTTACCATGGCCGAGCAGTCGTGTGAACCGGAGGGCATAGAAACAGCCGGCTGTGTGAATTTTCACACGCCTGGCTGCCTAGTTACTAAGTGTACGTTATGGTTCCCACGGCTCATCCGTGATGCATTATTAACTGGCCGGCCTGAGATGATGCCGTTAGCCAATCTGAAAGCAGCTAGTGCTTGCTCCCTGATTGGCTTGAGAACGTCTCAGTCGCGGTTCGGGTGTCGAGGAGCATGGAGCTACCCTGCCATCCTCCTGGGGATTTTTTTTTTCTTTGGTACCCTGCCATTTTTTCCTTGTGGATGTTTTTTAATTTATGGCCTACTTGCCCAGGCTGAAGTTGAGGAGCACCTTGGCTTCAATCAACTCCAGGAGGAGAAGCAACAGCGCCGCCCTGGATTTAATCCGTTGGATATTTTTTTTTTTTTTGCAGACCCAGCCTTTTTATTCCCGGTGGATGGATGGCCTACTTGCCCAGGCTGAAGTTGAGGAGCACATTGGCTTCAATCAACTCCAGGAGGAGAAGCAGCAGCACCGCCCTGGATATAATTCGCTGGAATTATTTTTTACCAGTCTGGATTTATCCCTGGAACTATTTTATGGAAGGACTGTATACCCAGCCTGAAGCTAAAGACTGTGGTTCTCTTCCAATCAAGGTGACAACGAGAATGAAAGAACACTCCACTGAAAAGTGGAGTGCTCTCATTTTTTAATGAGAGGCTGACAGAGGCTGCTGACAGCCTCTGCCCTATTATTTTTTTTATCTCTTCAACCGCAATATGAATTACTTGTAGTAATCATGCTGCTTGAGAGACGGAAGCACGGTGGTTTTAATAAACAATACATTTTTAAAGTTATTTTACGGCGTCAGGATTTTTTGCTTGTCATTTTATGTCGGGAGGTTGGTTGTCAAGATTTCGGCCGTCGGGCACTCGGGGTGTCGGGATTTTTTATCGTCGGGTGGATCGCCGTCAGGAAATTTGCCGTCGGGAGGTTGGTTGTCGGAAATTCGACCCAAACCCGTTTCGGTGATATCATCGAGTTGTCATTCCCTTGCTCTGATAGCCAGCAGGTTTGACTGATGTAGTATGCCATCCGAGTGAAGTCGCCGAAGGACTTCAGCAAAAGAAACTCAAGCGCCTTTTGAAAAATATTCCTTTTGTTGGGCTGGCTTGCCAAGGAAAGCCATGTTTAAAAATCTTAAAAAAAAAAGATTGCAGAGGAGGCGGCCATTGCTCCAAGACCAGGGGAGCCACACAACTCCAGCGAACCATAAGCAAGGAGTCCATCACCTCTGCAGGAGCTGACTCGGGTGATGACTTTGCGTCTGATGGCAGCAACTCCTGTGATGATCTCCATTCTCAGATATCGAGGCGGAATCAGCAGATCTGCAGGCTGGAGGCCAAACTGACAGATTATGCAGAACAGGTCCAAAGCCTACAGAGGATGAAAGAAAAGCTTGAGGTTGCTTTAGAGAAACACCAGGATTCCTCCATGAGGAAGCTGCAAGAGCAAAATTAAGTGTACCATGCAAATCGTGCCAAAATGGCAGAAAGGCTGGTGTCGACACTTGAAAAAAAGGAACAGGAGTGGATGGCAAAGCTGGCTGATCTTGAGAAGTAAAAAAGGCAGCTCTCTGATCAGGTGGTCAGCATGAAACAGCAGAGTATTTCCTTGGTCCAGAAGAGGGAAGACATTGACGAGCGGAAAGTGTTTCATCAGCAAGAGATGGCAAAAATCAATCATATGGTTTTGAAAAAAGAATTGTTAAGAAAAGTTGGGAAAGACTTGGAGTTACAAAAGAGTCATCGCACGCTGAGCTTCTGAACACCAGACAGTGGGCCGAAAAGCTTAATGAGGAGCTACGGGGGCTTCAAGAGGAAAACTCCCGACTTGTCCAGCAAAGGACAGAGCTTCCCGCGTATCTGGAAGAAGACGAGCAGAAGATAACAGAATTGGAGAACCAGCAGCAGGGATTGCAGCTCTTCATCCAGCAGCTCTCCTTAGACTTGCAAAAAGGCCCAGTCTTAAGCGTCTGGCTGTGAGAAGAGACTGGATGAGGTATAAGTCGACTATGACTCTTTGCGGATGGAGCACCAACAAATTAAATCCAATATGGAGGAAGAGGCTAAAGGAAAAGAAGCCCTGATCAACCACCTGCAGGAGAAGGTCTGCTCATGGAGAGAACACTCTCCAGGAAGCCGGTCCAGAGGAACCCCGGGAGTGACAGCAGCCAGACCAAAGGAAGATGAGCCTAAATAAAATAACAGAGCAGCCGCAGGCACTCAATAACAGATGGCATGGCACGGAGCTCCACAGGAAGACAACCACGCTCTTTGACGTCTGGACACGCCCCCCAAAAGTTAGAATTTTAGAACATTTTAATAACATTAGGAAAAAAGTTGACCACAGTCTACGCAATCACTGCAATAGTTGCCCCCAATTTAAATTGGAACAGTTAAATTGGATGGGCATTGAGTTAGTAGTTCCGATTTGGAAAGGAGATTATATTAGCATTCTGGTTAGAAAGGAGTGCAATTGGATTTATAAAATGGGGACTTGGTGGAATGGGGGTCTAAACTTACAGATGGATATTGTACATTGTATCTGATCTGATAAATATAAAATATTTTTGTAGAGAAAATTATTTTATTTCTCTTTTTTTTAAAAACAAAAACCTCTTTTATGGAGAAATAGTAGTTCTAAACATATCATTCTTAAGGTGTCCTGTTAGTTTTAGAATACATATTTATTTTTCATGTTTTATAATTCTGTAAAATGTGCAATTCCCCGGTTGATTATGAATAGATACATTCTGTTCAATCTTTCCCATTTTCTCACTGGATATCAATTATATTACACCTATTGCAAAGGACTAGTGTCACTTTGATGAAAGAAGGAAGTTTGTATCCAGGACACAAAGAATCGGGTGTTGATGCCATGCAGGAGGCTTTTCGGATGTTTGTGCGAAGACAGAGAATCTGGACTTGGATTGGTGGAATAAGACCGAGGATCCGATTGGTCACGATTCCGCTGGCTGGGCAATGAGAACTTCAAAGATGGTGTCCAAGAAACTTACAGGCGCGAGAATCACAGCCTCTGATTGGACTGTGAAAGAGAAACCGGAAAGACTCACAGGGAAAGTTTTGAAATTAACCATAGGGATATTTTAGATGAAGAGCTGGGTTGAAATACTCTGTATATTCCTGATGAAGTGGACTGGTTTCCATGAAACGTGTCGAATGAGCAGTGGTTTGGAGCGTGATGTACCCCGATTAACCCGCTAAGTGCAGTACACTGGGAACCTGTATCAAGATGAATTCCTATATCCATTGATCAAGGCAATTTGGAGGGTAATGTTCCAGCTTTTTATTGATGTGCCAGCTATTTTCATATTTCCAGTGAGTGCAACCTAAAGGGGGGCCTTTGCGGAATGTTTTATCACAACTGTATCACGCTATGATGGATATATGTTTTGCTTGTGTCTAGGGTTTTGCTCCATTATATCTGTATATTGTTTCATTGTGAACGTTGAAGGGAGGAGACGTTCTGAGGAGCATACTGGTTTTTTAGCTATATTTACACATCTATGTGGAGAGAGCTCACCAGGTCACCAATGTTTCTGTTACTGGACACCTGCGGCTATGACTGTGGAACGAGATACAGCAAGCATTGTGTGCATTGGGGGAAGAATCGGGGCATCGATTCCAGGACTGCAAAAGGGAATTGAAAGCAAAGATGGCGCAGGAGCAGCGGGACCTCATGAGGACTGGAGGTGGCCGACCAAGGCACTATGTCTCTGCTCGGTGGGAGGAAATGCTCAGAACTCGAATCCCACAAGCAAGTAGACATGTGCATTCGGTTTCTTCCGAATTTAAATTCGGATGAAAATCCACCAATTTTGCAAAATCAGTCATTCGAATTTGTGAATCAGTCTGAAAATACGAATCATGATAATAATGAAAAAACGAAACGAAATTGATCAGACAAAAAAAATAAAAAATCAATGCAATTCAAAAAAAGCAATGGGTTAACGGCATCTCACAGGGCACAGCGTATATCTCAGCAAAGGGTTAATGGGCAGCTCACAGGACACAGCTTATATATTAGCAAAGGGTTAATGGGCATCTCACAGGGCACACTTTATATCCCAGCAAAGGGTTAATGTGCATCTCACAGGGCACAGCTTATATCCCAGCAAAGGGTTAATGGGCGTTGGGCATCTCACAGGGACAACCGCCACCTGCCGCTCCACCTGCACTTCAGAGACCAGCTCCACAGCCTGCCCCTTCAAGACGACCACTCTTCCAGCCTGTGTAAAAACAAGACTTTCAACATATATTTACAGTCCTTGAAAGAATGGAATATCACAATCTAAATACCGTGCAACACCTTATACAAACCAATGCAATTTTATGTGAACGGCTGTACTTATTACAATGGGAGCAGCGACATACCCGAATCCAGGTTCAGAGGGGATTGCGTGATCTCAACACCATGTTCACTGTGTATGCAGGAGATATAATGTTTAAGTTAATTCTCTTCACCCAGGCAAGACTAAACTATTTGGGCAAATTAATCCCAAATTGAATATTACGTTATATTTTCCCATATCACCGGTTCTAATTGACGAAACCTTTGCTGATTAATTTGCTACGAATGGAGTAATTTCCACTAGCAGGACCTGATAGCGTTCAGAAAATCTGCCATGTCCTGTTTAGTTTTTCTAAGCTCACCCAGGAAGTGTTATGCTAAAACGTGTAATATTAGACAGCCTGAACATTTATGCAGTGTTATGTGGTGTATGCACACCTCTTATCATAAGCAGACATTATAGGCTAGTAATACACGGTTTTATTATTGGGAGATACCAAGCGATCCTTCCTAGCCTTAGCATCCCGCCATGTTTTACCTGGCTGCTACACGTCCTTCTTGCTTTTGGAAAGTACACAGTATAATCCTTTGGGATCTAATAGTGTACATTTGATTGATTTACATAGTAAGGGTATGAATACTGAGTCAGCACTCTACATGTATTCTACACTCTACATGTACATATTGCCATCCTAGATGTTGCAGAAGGGGAAGCTTGGCTCTGATTCTAGAGCAACCAGAGCATCACGGGAGATGATCTTCTCATACATCTGCAGCAACAGTCTCTGTAGTTTCTGCTCAAAGGCGTGTACTGTGACCTTCAAGAAGTTGAAGCAAAGGGTTTCTGCTAGGTTGGACAGGATAACCAGCTGCCAAATAGTTCTGCTACTGTCGCCCTCCCAATGGTTATCTAGAAGCACTTTTGACTGAGCTTGAAGCATTCTTTATTTTCTTTTTTCACGTTTTTGCATCTGTACATATTAAATCAGTGTTGTCTGAAAAAGCATTTTTCACTATTTTGGCCTTTTACCCCCCCACCCCTAGAGTTACAATCCGTCCTGGCCTGGAGCACACTGAGTATTGGGAATAAAGCATTTTTCACACAAATATGTGCAGGCCTGCTTGCATATAAAACTCAATATAAAGAGGTGATGGTTCGTTTCTACATCTCTACAGAGATTTTGGTGCTACATGTCCCGTAAAGAGGTGGTGGTTCATCTCTATATCTCTGCAGAGGCTTAACACTGGACAACATGAGCCATGTAATTCTGAATTGCATGTGGTACTAAGGTTGGCCATAACTGGTCGAGGCAGACATGCTATGCCAGTAAACTCATTATAATAGATTTATTACCTTTCTTCATGCTCCTGGGGATGAGGCTACCCATGGTGACCCTTTACCTGTCTTATAAATAGACCTCAGTTATGTGGTGGGACCAACTGTTTCTTGTTTTTTTCAGTTAATTTGCATTTTCAGACGTAGGGATGTAGCATGGTGACTTAATTGCTACAAGTAGATTTAAAAACTTCACCACAATCGTCAATATTCACATTTTAGAGACGACCACCACTTGCAATATATGAACATTTGTGGTGTCTAAACATAAACCTTAGATGTTCCCAGCTCTTTATAAACCAATTAGTCTTTAACACGTATGTAGGTAAAGGGGTTAAAACTTGCACATGTGGAGGGAGGCATGATTTGCCGAGCGCCAAAGATGGCCAACTGACCGTAGAGCTCTGCACCGGCCCAGCTCTCTTTTCAGCTTCCCTACGCCTGCGGCTCCCCTGTGGACTCAACCCCGGCTAGTGGGCAGGAAGAATCGCCTAAACCGCTGCTCAGATCAGCCTGCGATCGCCAAGTGCTTCCCCCAGCTCACCCCGATAGTCGGCTGGGCCCTCCAAGATGGTCGCCGTACCAGGATCTCCGACATCGCTGGAGTTTCCCTGCTATAGGAATGATTTCCAGGAGCTGAGACAACTGCTCCTGTCCGTAAAGGACGAGCTCTAGGCAGATTTCAGGGCCGGCTTGTCTGCATTGCAGGCTGCTATCGGCTCTCTGGGCACCTGAACCACAGCCTTGGAGACCAGGGCTGAGACCATGGAGGGTGCACAAGCCGCAACGGAGGAGAAACTTGGCGCCCTCCATGAGAAATATGCCGTGCTCCAGGATTCACTCGAGGACTTAAGATCGTGGAGAGCCAACATCCGCCTCTGTAATATCCCGGAGCGCAACCAGATTTTGCCCGGCTTCTTATCCAGGTACTTCCGGCTGCTTCTGCCCCAGGCTTGTGAGGAGGCCCTGTCCCTGGATCGCGTGCACAAGGCCCTGCGGCCTCCCCTGGCCCAAATGACCCCACTCGGGATGTTACTCTGAAGTGCCATTTTTTTACCACCAAAGAAGCGCTCATGCGGGCTGTACGCAATTCTGCCCCGACCTTGGATGGGGTCACCCCTCACTTCTTCACTGATCTTGCCCCGTCTACCCTGCAGAAATGAAGAGCTTTAAAGCCCCTGACGGAGCTCTTCTGCAACCATGGCCACAGATACCGCTGGGGGTTTTCTTTTTTGCCTTCTGGTGCCCCACAAAGGCACTGTTTTGGCATTTCGATCTCCAGCTGACTACCCTCATCTTCTGGAGACCCTGGTGTCAGGGATGGTACCAGGGTGGCAGCACAGGTACAGGGTGTTTGAGCCCAATATGCAGGGAAACACACAGATACAGGTTGATACCTGAGTGCAGTACAAAGGGGTTTGTCAGGAGAGTTGTCAGTAGGCAGTCAGAGGGTGGAGGCCCCACAGTACATACACAGTCCTGCAGCTCTCCTCCAGGCACGCTTTTCGGGAGACAGTGGGCCTTCAACCCCCTTAGTGACCGCAGATGTACCATGT